>JALQSN010000723.1:0-25167 GCA_023690525.1 Holotrichia oblita | reverse complement strand
TGTGGCAGTTGTCGGGAGCCTTGACGTAGCCATACGGCGGCCTTGCGCCGACAAACTCGCCTGACTTCATCGCGTTATGCTGTTGCGTCCGAATTTTACGCCCGATGTCCAAAGCATAGGCTTCGTTAATCATGTTTTTCAGCGGCAGAATTATACCAACGCCGTTATTCATATCACGGTTAGAGTCAAAATCATCGTTAATGGCGATAAACCGTACATTCAGCGACGGAAGATATTTTTCGATATAGTAACCTGTATCAATCGCGCTTCTGCCGAGCCGCGAGAGGTCTTTTACGATAATGCAGTTGATAACGCCGAGCTCCGCATCCGTGAGCATTTTTTGAAAAGCCGGTCGGTCGAAATTCGTACCTGTCGTACCGTTATCAATGTAAAAATCATGGAGTTCTATGTCGGTTGAAAGTGTAATGAAGTTTTGCAAAATAGCTTTTTGCGTTTCCACCGAATCGCCTTTTTTATGGTTATCCTCAACCGAAAGGCGAACATATCCTGCCGCTTTATAAACGAAAGAGGTAAATTCGGGAGCAACGGCGGCGTCAAGGTGTTTACGGCTTTTACGAGCCATTACGCCACCTCCTTTGCCGCCAACGCAAGCGCGGTTTCGTACTCCGACTGATAATTGAATGTAATCTCCAACTTCGTTTTGGTGATTATGCGTATGCTGTGTATGAGATTAGTCACGATGCGTCGGTCGAGTTCTGTTAAACCCTCAAACTGTTTGAAGTGTTCAACCCATTTTAACCGCTCCGACTTGCCTGACATAACATCGTCAAGCTGTGCTTTCAACGAGTCAATAGCTTCGCGCAGACATTCCTCGTCGGCGGCATACTTGGCTTTGAGCATTTTTTAATCTTCTTTTGAAATTACGCCGTTAATCATATTCTCGTAAAGAGGTGTCTTAAACCCGCCCACTTTCGCCAGTTGCCGCTCGTTTTCGGTTATTTGCTCTGTGTATTGATTTATGAGCGCGTCTGTCATGCGCTGTCCGTCCGAGCTTTCGAGAATGATTTCAAGCGAAGCGATGTTGCTTATATGCGATTTGATACTCGCTAACACGCACTCGGCAAGGTCGTCCTCTTTGATAGATGGCCCGTTAAGACAGCCCCGTTTCTTCGTTGTCGGGCAGTAATAATAGTGGTATTTTTTACCTTTGCCGCCCGGTACGGTCTTTCGCGTCATACGCTCGCCGCAACAACCACATATCAGAACGCCGGAGAAAATATGCACTGTATCACTATGGGGCCTGGTGCGCGTATCAAGCCGCATAATCCGCTGCGCGAGGTCAAAATCGCCTTTTGAAATTATGGCTTCGTGAGCGTTCTCGGTACGCTTCCATTCCGTTTCAGGCTTATCAATGATGTCTTTAATCTTATAATTGAATGTACCTTGCCGCCCCTGTATCAATGTTCCCGTGTAGGTTTCGTCGTTCAGAAATACGGATTATCGTTGTTGCAGACCACTTCGCATCGGGTTTGTCGGCGTAACCATTTTTTATGCGGCAAACCATTCTCTTTCTTATACATATAGGGCGAAAGAATACCGAGCGCGTTTAAGCTGTCGGCAATCCTCACCGCGCTGTACCCGCCGAGCTTCATTGTGAATATATCTTTCACAATGCGAGAAGCGTACTCGTCGATAACGAGTTGATTTTTGTCCTCGTCTGATTTGCGATAGCCATAAACAGGACACGCGCCGATAAAATCGCCGTTTTCACGTTTAACATTTAATGCGGAACGTGTCTTGACGCTGATGTCGCGGCAGTATGCATCGTTGATAATTGACTTTACGCTTACAGTAAGGTCGTCGCTGTTGTCGCGTAAAGTGTCAATGTTGTCGTTAATCGCTATGAACCTCACGCCGTAGGATGGGAAGATTCGTCGTAGATACCGGCCTGTTTCGATGTACTCACGACCGAGGCGGGATAAATCTTTCACTATAACGCAGTTGATTTTACCTGCTTCAATGTCTGCCATCATATCCTTGAACGCCTTGCGGTCAAAGATAATGCCGCTAACCCCATCGTCAACCCGCTCGGACACCGATTCGATGTCGGGCTGGCTTTCGATGAAGCTGTCAATGAGTTTACGTTGATTTATAACGCTGTCGCTCGCGTTTTCTTTGTCGTCCGTGTAGGACAGGCGAATATATTTCGCCGCTTTGTAAGTTTTTTCGGACATGGTAATGCACTCCTTGTTTATTCAGACTTTCCCGGAGTCCAAAAAATCAAGTCGTGCGGGTTGGCTGTTACTCTTTTTCAATAACAAGCATACCGCGTCTGAACGGGAAAGTCGAGTTTGCCGTCAACCCATTAACCTTTCCCAGATAAACTGGAAATTAAGATAAAAACATGCTATAATATTTAACATGAATATAATAAAAACATATACCGAAAAAATAAGCGGAATTCTGTATTGTTACGACAGAATCAACATCAAGTGCAATGCGGGGAATTTCCATTACGCTGATGGAATGACTAATTTTTTCTACAATCAAAACTATAAAATATTTGATTTTAACCAAGTATTTACACCAATTACAAAAACTATAAATGACAATGCAAAGCTCATTGCGAAATCAAATGGGCTTGACATTGAATTTTCCTTGAGTTCGCCGTTAAAAGTTTTCGTAAAGACGATTCTATTGACGAGATAATCAAAATTCGCGGCGACCATGAAGGGTTGTTGAAAATATGGTCGCAATTAGAGATGTGTCCAACATACAAGCCGTGGCATGATAAAACGAGTTTCAAGACTTTTTCAAATCTGATATGATAAAATGCAAAGTTTATTATTTTTATTTCATCGACAGATTACTAGGACTTTGCTTTGTAAAAGTTCCGACGATTGCACCGTTTTTGCCGACTGTTTATTTCAACGGTCATGGTTGGCTGGAAAAGAACGCCGGAATAATATCGCATATCAAAAGCAAGATAATGCGTTTGTGCATATCGACGATTTCGAAAAAGCTCAGTCTTTAAGCGATAAAATGCGTGTCGATGACATTGAACAGGCACTTGATATTTTTATGAAAAATTCTGTCCGCTCCCAAAAGAGTGGGATTTAAAATATAATTACATGATTTTGCAGTGCGAATATGCACTCGATATTGTGTTCAAAAATAGGGAGAATTGGCTCCGATTTACAACAACTTAGTCAAAACCGCAATGCACACAATTACACCTGAAAACATCGCAACTTTTCTCGGAAAAAGACTGACTGTCAAATTCGAGGGTTTTCCGGAAATCGCTATAACCGCGTAGTATAGGCACCAAATGGGTGAATTATCTGTTAAAGTTTATGATAAATTCGAGAAGATTTTTGCGTATTGAAGTAACCACCACAAACGTATCAAAGTCAACACTTTTCGCGATGTGTTCAAAAAATGACGGTACTGTTGAAGCGCTGAAAGTTGCACCTGCGAAGAAAAATATTTTCAGTTTGTTTTCGCTGACTGATACTTCAAAGCTATTATTGGTCGATATTTAGATTTTGTTTCGTCGTTTGATGACCCGAGTGACGGATTCAAAAAACTTGAAAAAGTTACCGATGTAAACAAATTGAAGATAAAAACGGAAATGTAAAAAATGTTAAGGGTGTAAATTTTTCGACAAAGGCCATGACGAGAAAATTTTACTCGCTATTGCTGATGGAAAATATTGCTTAACCGGAGTACGTTCAAAAAATTTGCAACAAGAATTTCCGGATTTGCCGAAATGGAAAATTTCTAACATTCTTAAACGCCTTCGTGATTTGCGAATTGATTACTAAAATTGTAACTCTTTTTCGACAGATACCACTTGACTAAATTGTGCCGTTCTGTCGTTGCCGCAGGTCAGTTCGTCAAAAATTTTGGAATCGTTCAAACACTGGCTGTGACTTGATTTACGGGTTTTTGTCGGAATTTTTCGTTATGATTTAATGACTTAGGGACTTATTAGGCAGTCCTCTATCGGCGGCCCGCCCTTTGTGAAAATTGCTGTAACATCAATGTCTTTATATTTGAAATGTTTGTGACCTTTTAACTGGCGGTCGTAATCTATAATCCGCTTCATCTTCGGCTGACTTTTATCTGTATGCACGTCGCGAATATCTACCAAGTCGGCGAGTTTCTTGCTTTGTTGCATAAGGCTTAACCTCCTTTGCCCCGACCTTTTTTCAACTTGATAAAAGGTCGGGGCCTATTGTTTTTCGTTATTGAAAATATTCAAGCGGTTTTACTGACCGCAGAAAGTGGTCTATTTTGGTGATGTCGTTTACCACATAGCAGTCGGGCAGAGCGTCAAGTACACACGCACGGTATAACCCGTGAATCCCGACGCGGCTGTCGAGTATCGCAACTACGCCTGTGTCCTTTTCCGTGCGTATCAACCGCCCGAAGCCCTGTTTTAGCTTAATCAACATTTCAGGCACGATAACGCGCCGCTTGTACTCTGCCATATCCTTATATAATGTCTGCTCATACTCGCCGATGGGGTCGGGAACTTGGAACGGCAATTTCACTATGATGAGCAGAGATAGAGGGTCGCCGGGTATGTCGATACCCTCCCATAATGCGCCGGATGCAAACAGTACGCCGTTTCCGCTTCGCTTAAAGCGTTCAATTTCCGTGATACCGCCTTTATCCAAGCGGAACATCGGGAACGGTATGCCTCGCCGTTTAAGCTGTTCCCACACCATATCCATAGCCTTGTAGCTTGTGAACAGGACGGCGGCGTGTCCGTGCGAGGTGAGTATTAGTCTTTCGGTTTCGTCCGCGACGGCGTTTATATATGCCTTGTCGCGCTGATTGGGAAACGGCACTTTTTCGCTGATGTACAGCAAAGTATTTTTCCTGTGGTTGAACGGCGAGGGTTTGCTTGTTTCCACTAATCGTATACCGGCGCGTTCGATTCCAAGCGACCGTTTGATATGCGAAAAATCGCCTTTTGTTGAAAGAGTTCCGGATGTGAAAACTGTCGGTATGCCTTTATTCCACATATCATTAAAAAGCCGTTTGTCGAGGTCTTTCGGAATGGCGCACAGGCGTTTTTTATCGTCCATTTCAAGCCAGCAAATGAGTTCGCTGTGTCGGGCGAACGCGGCGGCTTGCTCGTGTATCCGCTTTAACTCCCAAACAATTTGAGATTTTCGCCCTGCGCTGTTTCCGACGGCAGGCTCGGAGGACAGAAGTTCAATCAGTCTGTCCGATATGTCGCGGATATTGCGTAAATGTCGTGTCGAGTGAACATCAATGTCTGCGGTGCGGCGTTCGCTTTCTTCTTCCGAATCGTTATCCTGCGCTTGTATTGTGAGTTTGCGAAACAGTTTTATATTCTCGTCGTAGAGTTTCTTTGCCATCTTACGGGATAGCTTTTCCGCGTCCTCACATTTGAGGTTGAGGGTATCAATGTTATCCTTTATATCCGGCAGCATCACACTTGATAATTCCGAACCGTACATACTCCGTGCCGCCGAAAGAAACTTGTGCGCTTCGTCGATAATAATGCTCTGATAATTCGGAATGAGCGGACGCTGTTCATCGGCGCGGCGCAGAATGTCGGCAAGCAGATAGTTATGGTTGCAAACTTGAATATCAATCGCCGCCGATTGCGCCCTTTCACGGAAACGCAAATATGAGCAGCTATCAAGGTACGGGCAGTTATCGTAACAACGAGTCGGCACAGAGATTTTACGTTTTACATGAGCGTTCAAGCCGTCGATTTCGGCAATATCAATCGGCGCTTTCGGTTTCAACAGACCGGTGAGGATTCTTTTCATTTTCGGGTCGTACTCAAATAAAACGTGCGACCGTAGATTATGCTCGCATATATAATGCTCACGGCCTTTTCGGATAACGGCGGTCAGCGGCGTTTTGATAATGTCGTGCGCCATCATAATGCCGGACAGTTCGGGTATGTAGTCCGTCACGATTGCTTTTTGTAATGCGATACTCGACGTAGCGACCACAATCGGCATATGCGCCATTTCAACATAGGGCGTTCCCGTGTAAAAGCTCATGTTCCAATGTCCGTTGAGCCGCCCGCGCTTGGCAAGTACGGCGGGAACGAGATAGGCGAGTGTTTTGCCTGTTCCGACTTCCGCTTCGGCGAGAGAAATAAAACGGCGTTGAATGGAATCTAAAATGTGTTCCGCAAGGTCTATTTGCTCTGTTCGGACGGCGTAACCGTATTGCGGCAGAATTTCTTTGAATAGAGTAATCAATGTCGCGCGGCATTTAGCAAGCGCAATCTTTTCCCCGAACAGTCTGTCGGCTTCAAGCCGTCCTGCTCCCGCGACGCTCGATTTCCGTAACTTCTCAACAATCGTTTTAACACCGGAGGTAGTCAGCGGATTAACGCGGCGGCTTAACACTTCGGTCTTGCCGCTTGTGAGGTTTACCGCTGTATAGATATAACCATTGCCTGTATCGCGTTCGAGTAGGGCGCAGCCGTAAGCTGTAAGTATTGGTATGCCGCCGCTAAAATAACGCGGCGGCACGTCTTTCGGTATGTTTCGTGATATTTCACGTTGGATATTTTTCATAGGGTGTCCTTTCGTTCTGCTTAACGGCTCTGTGGTGCGGCGAGGTTCATCAAAAACTTGTAAAGTGTCGGAATCCTGTATGACCTCGCCGCAGTAGCAGAACCGTCAAGAACTGACGGATAGAAAAAATCTAATCTGATTTGTTTTGCGTCCTATTTACCCCATTACCCGGACGCAGGGGAAACATCGGGCTGTAACCGAAGTTACACACGGAAGCTCCCACGAGTCTATCCCAACCCGCACGACGCTTCCCCGGTTCGCGCCTCCGCGCTGTCCGGCCTCGGTTTTCACGAGGGAGTACCATTATCACCGTAATGCCTTTTGTCTGCCCGTACTCTTGTCATATGCCAAAAGAGGGGGCGCTCGCGCCCATTACAGGCGGTCGTGGCGCACGGCACGGCGGTTATCGTACCCGAAGTTCCGAATATGACCGGACAGAGCCGGTGTTTGTCAAGGAGCAAGTGAGGGGAAAGAAAAAATACCCCTCACTTACTTTCCATTGGCAGAGATGGTTTGAGCGGATAAATTTTTAACTTTCTAAGATTTTTTTCATTTTAAGCAGAATCCGCTTCTTCCTGTCGTTTATGGTTTTTTGCGGAATCCCACTCATAGCAGCATAATCGCGCTCGCTCATACCATCGCCACCATTAGAAAAAAACAAAGCGTGAATCAACTCGCGTTCGCCCTTTGGCAACTTGTCCAACGCTTTATGGAGTTTGTCCGACATGAGGGCGCGAATAGCTATATCCTCGACGGATTCTTGTGTGTCGGCGAAAACCGTTCCCATATCGTAAAGGCGTTCAAGTGAATCTTCTTTGCTTGGAGCGTAGCCGGTGATGTTACCATCCTTGTCGCAGATGGGAGTTTCAGTCTTAATATCCTGCTCGAAATAGCGCATCCGGCGCTTGGAGCGGTAGTAGCAGAGGTATTGTTCCTTAGTGACCTCTATTTGCGTCCTGTTGACGCTGACATAATAATTTTCTTGGCTCATAGCCTTTCCTCCGTTTCGATTTGTGATTAAGCGAATCGAAACGGAGCGCGGCGGTGAACGGCATCGCGGACGGTCAAGGCAAGGCTTGTCCAATATTAGTGCAGACAAAAAAACGCCTGTCTGTATAAAAACAGACAAACGTATACAGCGAATACCGTTGATATAAACCGCAATATAAGTGAATACATAAAAACCTGTCGAACGAAAAAACGCCGCAATTCCCTTGCTTGGAATCGCGGCGTTTCGTCTATTCGGTTCTATGTATGTACACCGTTTTCGGCAGTCGGGTAATCGCCTGTATCTTTTTCGTTTCATTGACTATCCCCCACGGAGATAGTCAACAATAACAATGATATTGCCAACAATCCCCAATATCGTTATAGGGAAATTGTACAATGGCAACCTTGCACAGAACTTGCACTAACCTTGCATGAACCTTATATTTATCTTCTCATTTTGACAAAAAAATCGGCTCGATTATCGAAATAATCAAGCCGATTTTGAAAATATATATAGGTTATTGTCAAATGCTTATGTAATCTGGGTCAAAGCTGTACCCGACACCGCGCACAGTCTTTAAGAAGTTAGGCAGTTTTGGGTCAACTTGAAGTTTATCGCGTAGTCTGCTTAGTTGGCTCCATAGTAAATCCTTTGAGTTATCCAAGTAATCCTCGCCCCATATTTCACAAAATATCTGCTCATAGGTCAACACCTTAGCGTGGTTTCTAATAAGCAAGGTGAGTATGTCAAACTCTTTGCGGAGAAGTTCTATCTCTTTTCCGTTTATGAATACCTTTCTGTAATCAACGCTTATCAATATGCCGTGGTCGTAATATACAGTAACCGGGGCTGTTTTCTTGCTTAGTTCCGTAAATCTGCGAATGAGCGCAATGCCTGATATGGCAGCTTCTTCGGGGGTTAGGTACTCTCCTATAAACAAATCCGCACCATTTAATAAAGCTGTTACCTTTTCGGTGGACTGAACGGAATCATCGGCTATGATGGCGATAGGCGCGTTAGTTAAGCTGCGAAGCACCTTAATTTGATTTTGAGCCTGTTCCACGTTTTCATTATTTAAGGTAAATACAATCAGGAGATAAGTATGATATTTAAGCTCTGTTACGGCATCCTCGAAGTCAGCCGTTTTACATATGCTCAGATTTCGTTTTGTCCATTCTTTCTCTATGTCGCTTATCAAGCAAACGGCGCTTTGGGAATATACCAATATTTTGCTTGTCATAATTACCTCCTTTTCTTAATTATCCGCAATAAAATTATTTCGATGTTCTTTGTTTTTATTTAATATCTATTTTTTACTTCTAAGATTTCTAAAACCTCTGAAGTAAATGTTTTAATTTTTTTCACTTGCTTGTCACTCAGTTTTCCCCCTTTAAGACCAAGCATTGTATGACCTTGTAACATCATTCTTAAACACAAATGCTTATTATTAACCTTTATTCCTGATTTTTTGCGTATTCTGTTATTCGATTGATAGCTGTGCTCATACCACCCGTTGTTGAAAACGCGACTATTTCACCAATTTTCACACAATCCAATTTTTCCAAATACTTTTTTAATTGTGGGTCTACATCCCAGTTATAAACACCACCGCCCAAAAACAATACATCAACATTTTTATCCATTGGCTTTTCAATAGATTTTGCCTCTATTCCCAAACGTGCGGCGATTATTTCTGCCACGGCACGAGTGTTGCCACCTCTTGATTGGTATTGAACTTCAATGTTCATTATTTATTCCTCCAATTTTCATATATTATAAAATCAATCAAAGCAATCTGTATCATGGTATCATTGTTTCATTGATTTCGCTGTTCGGCAAATCTCTCTATCTCAAAAACAGCATAAGATGTTCCTTTTGCCCGTCTTGAAAACGACTTATATTTTATCGACTGTTCCGATACTTTCTTATCCGATAATACATACATTGCTTGTTTTCTTATTTCTTCTGCGGATGGAGATTTATTATTAAATTTTCTGCCTAAATTTAATTCAACAATTCTATCCGCTATTGTTGGCTGGTCAGTTGCTAATGGAAGCACTAACATTGGAACACCAAAATATAAAGCCTCGTTTACACTGTTCATACCGCCATGCGTTATAAATAAACTCGCATTTTCTAATACTTGAAGTTGCGGAACATATGAGTATACTTTTACATTAGAGGGTATATCTCCTAAATTTTTAATATTCACCTTTGTGCCAATCGACATGATTATTGATATATTTTCATTTCTAAAGGCTTCAATGCATCGCTTGTAGAATCCCTTTGAATTATTTAGCATTGTACCTAAAGAAATATATATAAGAGGCGATGTGGTACATTCAAATGAGATATTATTTTGATATTCCCGTGCAGTAATTGAAGGCCCGATAAACTTGAATTTATTCTCTGAAAATTTCCTTTCGTCAATTTGAAATTCTCTTGTCGTAAATACAAAGTTTAGGTCTGGTGAATTTTGTGTTATTTCAGTAAGCAAATCATCTTTTTCAAGGGTGATTTCACCGACAAGTTTTTCTGTAATTGCTTTACAAATCACTTTTGATTTTAACAATCCAATCAAAGGCCCTCCAGTATTAACAATGCGATTCAAAATATCATCATTAAGTGCAAAGGTCGAAAAAAGACGAATGACTGGTAGCTTTAGCGTGTTTGCTAAATGCTTACCCATAAAGAACAGTACATCATAAATAATTATGTCAAAACTTTTTCCAATACTAATTGCTGTATCGTAAGCAGCCTTAAAAGACAATCGCCTTAAATCAAACTGAGTGGGATTGTCAGGAAAATTGTCATATGGAACAAATTGCGCGCCAGTTTTATTTATTGCGTCTTTCCAGTCGTTCGTTAAAATAATTGTAACAGTATGACCTTTATCTATAAACGCTTTGGACAATCCCAATGAGGGATTTACATGACCTGAAAACGGTAAGCCTATCATCAAGATATTCACCATAAACCACCTTTAGGATTTTATAAATGTCACACTTGCGACACTTTTAATATTATGATATAATTAAAAAAAAGTCAATAGTTCGGGTGCAAACGCTACATTATTGGGTTGTTTGTGACAGTAACCTGTAAAGGAGAATTATCATGTATGAATCCGAAAATCCAGTTGCAATTAAATCGAAAAATTGGCTGGTTGACGCATTGCTTATACTTATGAACGAAAAACCTTTCAGAAAGATAACCATACAAGAGCTATCGGAGTATGCAAATTTAGACCGCCGTACATTTTACAGAAACTTTGAATCCAAAGAAGATATTTTGAATTATCACATTCAAATATTAAGTGATGAATATGTCGTTGCTTTATTGAAAGAAGAACATATAACTATTTCAATATCTTTAAGGGTGTTTTTTGAAATCGCTGATAAACATAAAGAATTTATTATATTGCTAAAAAATAATGATTTATTGATGTTCTTATTGAACAAATTTAATGAATTACTGCCATCCATACATAGTTTGGTAGAAGAAAAATTTACTGATGGTTATTTTAATTCAGACGATGGAGATATAGAGTATATTTTTGCATTTAATACCGGTGGGTTTTGGAACATACTTATTAAATGGATTAACGAAGATTTTTATAAAACTCCATTTGAAATTGCGGAAATTGTAAACAAACTGATGATTAAGTGATTGATGTCAGAGAGATACACTTGTTAAATTTTTTAGTGGTTAGCGTACTTCATGTCGAGTGAATATTTTGTGAAAACTTTTATGTTATATGTTGATTAGCTTACTATAATTTTTCAAGCGCATTATCACAGTTATTCACATATTTTCATACATATCCAAAGACTTCAAGAGTACCATTATCACCGTAATGCCTTTTGCCTGCCAGTGTTCCTGTCATATGCCAAGAGAGGGAGCGCTCGCGCCCATTACAGGCGGTCGTGGCGTACGACAGGCGGTTATCGCACCCGAAGTTCCGAATATGGCCGGACAGAGCCGGTGTTTGTCAAGGAGTAAGTGAGGGGAGAGAAACAATGCCCCTCACTTACTTTCCATTGGTAGAGATGGTTCGCTTGAAAGTTTTTTACTTACTGAACAATTTTTTAATGACGCGAGAATCTTAACTTTTCGTGAATGGATAGTTTGGTGCGGAATCCCGCTTTTATCCGAATACTCGCGTTCGCTCATGCCGTCACCGCCATTTGAAAAAATAAAGCGTCAATCAATTTGCGTTCGCCTTGTGGGAGCTTGTCCAACGCCTTATAGAAGTTGTGAAATGGCAGAGTCGCCACAGCTAATGATTCCACTGTTGCACTATGCTGTTGATAATCCTCATCCTTGCCGATAAAGATTTACTAATCATAGAACCCGCCTCCAACGGAATAAGCAAAGCAATGGAAGCAGAGAAAGCATAAAATATTCTGCTCCCATTGCTTTGGCTGGTTTTTTTCGACACTACTCACTAATGAGCGAATATGCTGAAATTTTACGTATCCTCAACGCGACAAGCATTGACACAGCGTAAGCCAATACGCTTAGAAAAACACAGGTTATAACCGTCCAACCTATTGGAGCAGGAAAATTCGTTTTTACTATCCCTAAACCGCTTGTGAGAATTGCGAACAATGGATTAAGCCCTAAAACGCCGCCTATACCTCCAAGCATTACAGAAGCCGCGATAACGGGCGTATAAGTCAATGCGATTTGATTCATAATTTGAACAGTTTTGAACCCTATTGCTTTTTGTATGCCGAATTTACGGTTTCCTCGAAGTATTTCAGTTTTAATAACCAAATACAATGTGAGAATAACCACCATCGCCGTAACTGACAGTATACCGACTGCGACTGCCGCTAATATTTCACCGTACTGTGAATATTGCGCGTCAGCAAGCTCCTCGAAATCCGTAGTTTTTTCGATAATATCGCTTTCGGAAGCCGTTACGCCTTTTATGAAAGTCTTAATATCAGTTCCGCGCTCTAAGTAAACGTAAATCTGTTCAAATTCAAAATCAGGCTGTAATGTATGCAGACCGTCATAAGTCATCAACAAACTTACGCCACTACCATTAGCAAATTGTGTGAGTCCTGTAATAAGAAATTCTTTGTCTTTTCCGTCTTGATTTATCTTTATGGTATCGCCGATTTTCTTTCCTGTGGCTTTAAGAAAATTGTTTCCGGCAGTCACTTCGTTATCATGCTTTGGGTAACGGCCTTCAACGAGCATACTCCCCTCCATGAGGGAATAATCTTCGGCTATAAAAACCACAGCCGGAATATTTTCCGACAGCAGCGTAACCTTTTGGAAACCGAACACTTTGCGTACATCATTCCTGTCTTGCAAACGCCTCATCAATCCCTTTGTATCGGACTCGTTTTTCACCTCAATAGCTACATCCGAAAATTCTCCCGCTACGGTGGCAACAAATTCGTAAAAATTCGTTCCTACTGTGTAATATAAGGAAATTCCCGTAACCGACGCAAAAGACAGCGCAGTAATGACAATCGCAATCATAACATTTTGGCTTTTAGTTTTTGCCAAATGCTTCATTGCCAGCAAAAAGGGCAGGCTCCCGTGCGATTTGTCCAACGGTATGCTGTTTTTCCCGAAATTGTGAGTTGCGATTCCCCCGCGCAGGGCGGTCAGCGGATGAAGCCTATATATACGCGCCGCCGCAATAAATGATACAAGCAATACCGCCAATAATACAAAGAACAGGGTCACACCGGCGAACACTACATTAAAGCCGGGGTTCCATATCAAAGCCGACATTGATTCCAATAAATTTGCGAGAAATGGAATTATTGAAATTGATGCGGCGATTCCTAAAACACCGCCAACAACCGCCACTCCCCCAAATTGCAAAAGTATAGATGCCACAATTTGATTGTTCCGGTATCCGACAGCTTTCATAATGCCAATATTAACCATGCTTTCTTCGATATTGTTAATTATTCCGAAGCGCATAACAATCAAGCTGATTATAAGTATGATAAAAGCCAAAGCTGTTACAATCAAAGCTATAATGGACGTAATAAATGTGCGCGAGGTTTTATAGCCGTTATAGTTTCTCGAATGGATAAAACTTGATGGTAATTCAGAGGTGTTTTGGTCTGTATAAAATTCGTTTGCATACTCGGCGTATAATATTGCCGAATATACCGGGTCGTTCAAACGTATTGATATTAAATCACATATTGACGCGGGGTATTCGTTTTCTAAACGCCTTAAATCCGTATCTGTGATATAAAAACGCAGGAATTGGTTCATAGTATCGCCAAACGGCATTTCCTCAGTAAAACCGGAAATATTGAATTTGTGTTCCTTACCGGAAATGGTTATCGTAAACACATCGCCGAGCTTGTAACCTCCCGCCGACTTCATCACATAAGGGACATAAATTGTGCCGTCGCCTAATGGAAGCGATTCGCCGATTAACGAAGCGGGGTTCATTGATTGATTTTGGGTAATGTCCGAAAAAACACTGTCAAAAACCGTTTTTGAGCCGTTCATAAATATTTCAACGGAAGTTCCCATAACAGAATATCGTTCTGATTCAATCGTCTGCGGGTGTGTATTAAGCCATGTAAGTTGCTCATCTGTCGCAATTTGCTCATTTTGGATAATCGACAAATGCGGGGCGTTAAGCTGTTCAACACGCTCCTCAAAAAAACTTCCAAAGCCAAAATATAACACAAGCCCGATGTTCAAAAACATTGCCGCTATCAGTACGAATATAAGTAAACTAATGGATTGGCTTTTTCTTTTTCGTAGATTAGCAAACACAAGTGACCATATATTGCTCACGCCTACCACCCCATTTCCGAAAGAAAATCGTTTAATTTGCCGTGCCGTTCAGCATCACCGCTCACATATTGCCCCAACAAACACTCGCCTTGCAACACGCCGTCGCGCAGATAAAGAATACGATTGCCGCGCCATGCTGATTTCAAGTCATGCGTGACCATAACAACGCTCTGACCTAATTTATTAACTTCGGAAAGCGCGTCGAGGATAGCTTCTCCGTTCGCTGAGTTAAGCGCGCCGGTTGGTTCGTCGGCAAAAACGACTTTTGGATTATTGATAAGAGCACGGGCAATACCGGCTCGCTGCGCTTCGCCGCCGGAAACTTGGGCAGGAAACTTGCGCCATATCGCTTCCGCAAGGTTAAAACGCCGTAATAGTTGTTCCGCTCTGTCGGCAACTACTTTTCGATTTTTATTGATTAACAAGCCGCAAGTCATTATGTTATCAAATATGCTCATATTATCGAGCAAATACATTTGCTGGAAAACAAAGCCGCACTTGTCACGCCGGAACATTGCCAGTTTATCGTTGGAAAGATTACCTATTTCTTGCCCTGAAAAGTTGATTTCACCAAGCGAGGGTTTGTCCATACCGGACAACGCATAGAGCAGCGTGGACTTGCCTGCGCCGGAAGGCCCCATAATAACGGTAAAATCGCCCTCATATATTTCCAAATCAAGGTTTTTCAAAACGTGCTGCTGTATACCTCCGTTTGAAAATGTTTTGCACAGCTTATTAGTTGAAAGAATTGCGTTTTTCATTTTTATGCTCCTGTCTGTAAAATGGATTTGCCAATTACAATCCTATTTTACATTGAAAATCCTTAACTATCTTTAATTCAATTCTTAACAATTCTTAATTCGTAAATTTTATTAAGCCAACCGAATCATAAGCCGGACGGAAAAACCGCTCGGACGGTTTTCACAGCGGATGCCGCCCGACATTTGCTCCATTAAATATTTAGAGATATATAGACCTAACCCGTAACCGCTTTTCATTTCGGTATCTTTGCCGCGGTAGAACTTGTTCATTATCAGCGGCAGTTCTTTTTCTGATACGCCCGCGCCAAAATCCATTATTTCTATGACAAGATATTGTTCCTCAAATAAAGCATGAATCTCAATATCGGTATCCGCATACTTATATGAATTGCTGATAATATTATCGAACACTTGACCGAGCCTTAATAAATCGGTCAATATAATACAATTTGGTATTGAAATAGATTTAATACGCCCTTTATAATCCGCAGAACGGATTAAATTCGGTATCGCTGCGCTTTGATTTTCAATGACGGTTACGTTTAATGTTTGCAGTTCTTCAAGCGTTGCATGAAACATATTCGTAATCAATGAATTTATCTGCTCCGCTTTCTCATTGATTATTTTAAGTTGGATTTTATCCTCATCATCTTTTGCAGTGAAAAGCATGAGTTCAGTCACAGCCTTAATAGAAGCGACAGGCGTCTTTATGTCGTGGCTTAATGAGGCTACAAGTTCTTTTTTGCTTCGGTCAGCTTTTCGCTCGTTTTCCCTTGCCCTATGCAATTCATCTCTCATCAAGTCAAAACCCTCGGTAAACGCGCCGAATATGTTCTTCTTATCCATTTCCAATGGTATGTCAAAATTTCCGGCGGCGATGTGACGGGCGAATCCTTGCATTTTCTTAAATGGCCGCAGTAAGGTGCGGTGAAGATAAAGTCCCTAAGTCATTAAATCTTAACAAAAAATTCCAACAAAAACCCGTAAATCAAGTCACAGCCAGTGTTTGAACGATTCCAAAATTTTTGACGAACTCACCTGCGGCAACGACAGAACGGCACAATTTAGTCAAGCGGTATCTGTAAGAGTTCCCAATTTTAGTAATCAATTTCAAATCACGAAGGCGTTTAAGAATGTTAGAAATTTTCCATTTCGGCAAATCCGGAAATTCTTGTTGCAAATTTTTTGAACGTACTCCGGTTAAGCAATATTTTCCATCAGCAATAGCGAGTAAAATTTTCTCGTCATCTTTGTCGAAAAATTTACACCCTTAACATTTTTTACATTTCCGTTTTTATCTTCAATTTGTTTTTTACCGGTAACTTTTTCAAGTTTTTTGAATCCGTCACTCGGGTCATCAAACGACGAAACAAAATCTAAATATCGACCAATAATAGCTTTGAAAGTATCAGTCAGCGAAAACAAACTGAAAATATTTTTCTTCGCAGGTGCAACTTTCGCTTCAACAGTACCGTCTTTTTTGAACACATCGCGAAAAGTGTTCAACTTTGATACGTTTGTGGTGGTTACTTCAATACGCAAAATCTTCCCGAATTTATCATAAACTTTAACAGATAATTCACCCATTTGGTGTTTAATTCGAGTGCCTATACTACGCTCGTTATAGCGATTTCCGGCTTCACCTTCGAATTTTACAGTCAGTCTTTTTCCGAGAAAAGTTGCGATGTTTTCAGGTGTAATTGTGTGCATTGCGGTCTTGACTATGTTGTTGTAAATCGGAGCCAATTCTCCCTGATTTTTGAACACAATATCGAGTGCATATTCGCACTGCGAAATCATGTAATTATATTTTAAATCCCACTCTTTTGGGAGCGGACAGAATTTTTTCATAAAAATATCAAGCGCCTGTTCAATATCATCGACACGCATTTTATCGCTTAAAGACTGAGCTTTTTCGAAATCTTCGATATGCACAAACGCATTATCTTGCTTTTGATATGCGATATTATTTCGATGCAATTTCTTTTCCAGCCAACCATGACCGTTGAAATAAACAGTCGGCAAAAACGGTGCAATCGTCGGAACTTTTACAAAGCAAAGTCCTAGTAATCTGTCGATGAAATAAAAATAATAAACTTTACATTTTATCATATTAGATTTGAAAAAGTCTTGCCACTCGCTTTATCATGCCACGGCTTGTATGTTGGACACATCTCTAATTGCGACCATATTTTCAACAACCCTTCATGGTCGCCGCGAATTTTGATTATCTCGTCAATAGCATCGTCTTTACGAAAACTTTTTGGCGAACTCAAAAATTCAATGTCAAGCCCATTTGATTTCGCAATGAGCTTTGCATTGTCATTTATAGTTTTTGTAATTGGTGTAAATACTTGGTTAAAATCAAATATTTTATAGTTTTGATTGTAGAAAAAATTAGTCATTCCATCAGCGTAATGGAAATTCCCCGCATTACACTTGATGTTGATTCTGTCGTAACAATACAGAATTCCGCTTATTTTTTCGGTATATGTTTTTATTATATTCATGTTAAATATTATAGCATGTTTTTATCTTAATTTCCAGTTTATCTGGGAAAGGTTTTAGAACAACAATTGACATATCTTGAAATGGCTATACAAGCGGTTTTAGAGCTTCTTTTGAGGCTAAGAAGAACAGACTTTCTTTATGACAGCGAATGGGAACGATTTGACACAATTTGCAAGATTTATTTACAACAGAAATTTATGCTTGATAATGACACTTACTCTTGCGAAAATAAAATTATGAACTTGCGGCAATCACATGTCCGCGCGATTTTCAGAGGCAATGCGGGCAAACGATACGAGTACGGTCAAAAGCTTGCTTTGGCGAAAGCGAACGGATATGTTTTTATAGAAAAAATGTCGTGGGATAATTTCAACGAATGCCTCACTTTACAGCAATCAATCGCCGATTATTTCCGCCGTTTTGGATGCTATCCCGAAGTTGTTTTATGTGACAAAATTTATCATACAAAAGAGAATAAAAATTTTTGTAAAAAGTTAAAAATTCGGCTTGATGGAATTGCAGAAACTCGAAAAAATATTACCGAACTTGATAGAGAAATTGCTCTTGATGATTATCGTAAACGAAATGAAATTGAAGGAGTCAACGGAGTTCTAAAACGCAAGCACGGTTTGGATTTAATCTCAAGTTGGACACGCCATAACGCCGAAATTGAATCTGCTTTGAATATCTTAGACATCAACTTGCAACGTAGGTTGCGGTTGTTGTCTGCGTTTTTATTTGGTTTATTATTTGGATGACGTTGTAAATGTAAAATTACTGTTTTTCAGTAAACCCTAAATAAATTTTTATTATTAGCATTTATAAACCTATTAAATAATACAGTTTTTATTTAAAAATTTAATAATTTGCAATTATGGCATAAGCTCAAAAATATTTAATCAACTACACATTTTTGTGCAAAAAGTGTGTAGAAAAGATCATCAGGTTTTAGTATACTTTCTATATTAGTCAATATCTGTTAAATCAGGTAAAATATTAAGGAGAAAAGTATGCCAAAACCAAAACGCGGAAAAAATGCCAGAAGAATACCCGACTGGCGCGGAACCTGCCCTATTTGCGAAAGAAAAAGGGTTAAAGTATTATGGACAGCAATAAAAGAAAGCCAAGCTGTTCGGGTTTGCAAAAGATGCGGCAATTAATTAAAAATAAGATATCTCTAAAAACTGTTTATATACTATTATTACAAGACAATGATATTGTAATTGGTTCTTAGAAATGCTTAACATCATTATATAGAAAGGGTGTTTGTATGAAACATAAAACTTTAGTAGCTTATAAAAAGACCGGGAGGGAATCCATATTTTATACCGATTTGTAATTAATATCGTCAATTTGTAAAAAATTATATTATAAATCGGTGTTAACCCTCCTGTGAAAAAGGAGTATGTTAATATTGAAGAACGCTTTAATAAACAGCAAAAAAGATAAGAATATAATAAACGAAGAAGATTACAACTGGACTGAAAGAATGAATGCGGCCATTGAGTATATCGAATCAAATCTTACAAGTGAAATAGATCTCAACATTACGGCCGGTAAAGCATATTGCACAGAATATCACTTTACACGAGTATTTTCCTTCATTACAGGTTACCCTCTTAACGAGTATATCCGTAACAGACGGCTTACATTAGCCGGATTCATGCTTCAAAGAAGCAATATCAAGGTAATTGATATTGCCAATATGTTTGGATATACCTCGCCAAATTCATTTACAAGAGCTTTTTATGCAATGAACGGGATTCTTCCGTCTAAAGCACGTGATATAGATGTAAATTTAAAATCATATCCACGGCTTGATTTTTCTGGAAAGACACAAAATAATTTTAAACTGGAATATCGCATTGTACAGGAAGAAGAAAAAATTTATTTTGGGAAAGCACTGACAGTAAAAAAATCCGAAGCATATAAAAAAATTCCCGAATTTTGGGATAAATGCGAAAATGAAGAAATTACTAACAAAATAGTAGAATTAGGTAATGGTAACGAAAAAACCTTGTTAAAATCTGTCGCTTGGGATACAAGCAACGAAATTATTAAATACATGATTTGTCTTGATGTATCAAAAAAACTTATATCAAGAATATCAGATATTATAGAAGAGAACGAATTGGAAACTGTCGTTGTTCCATCCGGAACATGGGCGGTATTTCCTTTGAAAATAGAAAATCCGAACGAGGATAGTATCATTTCTGTTTGGAATCGGATTTGGTCAGAATCATTTGCAAATTCAAATTACAAATTCGGTTCAGGACCGCGGCAAGAGCGTTGTTATTGGGGTGACGACGGAAAAATGACTGTCGAGGCTTGGGTATCGGTAGTATAAATCGTTTTTCCTTATTATAAATTCTTTTTCAACTAAAAAAATATTTATAACATATAATTCACCTTTTTTCGACATGGTCATATAATATATTATACCGAAATACGGTAGAAATATAGAAGGGAAATGAATTATATGGAAAACAATAACAACAGAAGCGGCGAAAATTTTTGCTGCGAAAAAGGCAGAATGATTTTTAGATGCCAGTTAAATCTTGAAGACGGAATACGTGATATCTGCGAAGGTTTAAAAGAACTCAAATTAGGTATTAAAGACATAGAAGAAAGTAAAAAAGATTTCAGAGCATGTGCTCGTGAGCTTGATGAAGCTGTTAAAGATTTACACAAAGGTCTTAAGGAACTCAATGATGGCGAAAAAGAAATATTTGAAGGAATCCATGACATTGAAGAAGGTTTATGCGATATATTCAAACGTTTTGAAGACTAATTTTTGCGGAATCGCGCAAATGCACGGTTCTAGCGGATATTAAAAATAATTTGGGGAAACTTTTAAAGTTTCCCCAAATTTTTGTTTCATTAAACAGTTTTATCTTTTTTCCTGCGTAAAGCAACGGTTAAACCACCGGCTACTATCATTGCGATTGTCCCGATTCCGGCACTTGTCGCCGGATTAATATTAGAACTTTTTTCGGTATCATTATAAATTAACGCATATGTTGAAAACATATCAGTTTCAAACGTGAACAACCCTGTATCAGAATCGTAAACACCATCAATTATCTCTGTAACGCCATCATGAACGCGGACAATCTTAAAAATTCTATTCTCAGAACGTAAATAATCCGGAATTTCGATACTCACATTGATTTTTTCTCCAAGGCCGCTTACTTTTACCGCTTCGTCGTTACCGATTTGTTTAAAAAGACTAATATCCAGAAAAATTCCTACTTCAAAGCTTTCAAGAACTTCCTCTACACGTGTTCTATCCTCATCGTTTATGATTCCGTTCATATCCTCGATAACCATAACTATTTTTGCTTCTTCTCCGACAATTATACGTTTGAATTCTTCGTCAGTAAATATAATTTGGTGGAGCGAATTAATATCTGTATTCAAAAACGTTTCAAGAGTAGAATTATCCGCTTGCACATCTTTAATTATTTTTCCGTTACCATAAGTGACACTGTTGCCGGAAGATTCTGATGGATTTTCGGGATTGGTTGCTTCGGTTGTATTAGTTGCGCTAATTGAGTTTATGGAGTCAGTTGTACTGGTTGGCTCTGTTGAACTTATTGGTTCGGTGGTGTTTGTCGGTTCTGTTGTATTTGCTGGTTTTGTTGTGCTTGTTTGCTCGGTTGTAATAGATGATTCCGTTGTTTTTGTTGTTTCGGTCGGAGTAGTTGAAGTTGCAGGAGTAGAATTATAAACTGGTGGAATTGATATTGGCGGGGTTGTTGTAGTTGTCGTTGGTTCTGTCGGAGGAGTCGTTGGTTCTGTCGGAGGTGTCGTTGGCTCTGTCGGAGGTGTCGTTATCTCTGTCGGAGGTGTTGTTGGTTCTGTCGGAGGTGTCGTTATCTCTGTCGGAGGTGTTGTTGGTTCTGTCGGAGGTGTCGTTATCTCTGTCGGAGGTGTTGTTGGTTCTGTCGGAGGTGTCGTTATCTCTGTCGGAGGTGTCGTTGGCTCTGTCGGAGGTGTCGTTATCTCTGTCGGAGGTGTTGTTGGTTCTGTCGGAGGTGTCGTTATCTCTGTCGGAGGTGTTGTTGGTTCTGTCGGAGGTGTCGTTATCTCTGTCGGAGGTGTCGTTGGTTCTGTCACAGGTGGCTCTGTTATAACAGGTTTTGCAATTACGGTAAGTGTAAAGGTTACAGTATCACTAACCGTTCCGCTTTTTATTGTAGCGGTCAACGTTACTTGAACATTTTCGCCAATATCAGGTCTTATCACTGTTCCGTTATTAGAAATAACGGACATGTTATTTGATAACCATGTTATTGTTGAACCATTCGCACCACTTGTTAAAAGACTTAAATCAGTTTTTATATTTTCAATTGCAGTATTACTTCCTTTTATTACATCAAATGTAAGAGCAGCTTTATCAGCGGCAACTTTTTGCAAATCATTCATGTTCACAGTTATGTTGTTTGTATTTGCTGTCTTGTTGTTGCATGTTATTTCTATTGATTTTCCGTTATTTTCTGAGGATAATGTTGTACTGCTTGCCGGATTTGTTGTTATATCTGTACCAAAATTATTTAACTCTACTATTAATGCAGAACCGTCATCAAAAGTCAACTCTACCGAAAGCCCTGTCAAGTCAAGCGTATCGCCATCTTCATAAACCAATTTTGTAGGCTGCGATTTAACAGCAATTGCGATAACTTCTAGTTTTTTTACAGTCAAGTTGAATGTAATATCTTTACTAACACTGCCAAGCGTTACTGTTGCGGTAAGTGTTACATTCACGTCAATTTCGTTATAAGCCGGACGTGCAATTGTTCCGTCATTTACGTTAATTGATGTATTGCTTGTTTCCCATGTTATTGTTGTTCCATAATCGCCTGTTGAAGGTAAGAACAATGAAGCTGTTATATTTGTTGAAATATTATTTCCTTTAATTTTTTCAAAGGTAAGAGCTTTTGCGGCTTCGGTAACTTTCTGTTCGTCATTCATGGTCACAGTCAAGTTACTTGTATTTGCCGTTATGCTGTTGCATGTTATTATTATTGGTTTACCGTTGTTATCAAAGGAAAGTATTGTACTGTTTGCCGGATTTGTTGTTATCAACGTTCCGAAATTTTCAAATGCTACAATTTCTTTAGCACCGTTGTCAAAAGTCAACTCTACCGAAAGCCCTGTCAAGTCAAGCGTATCGCCATCTTCATAAATCAATTTTGTAGGTTGCGATTCAACTGCGATTTCGGCAACTTCCAGTTTTTTTACAGTCAAGTTGAATATAATATTTTTACTAACACTGCCAAGCGTTATCGTTGCGGTAAGAGTTACATTCACGTCACTTTCGTTATAAGCCGGACGTGCAATTGTTCCGTTATTTAAAAGCACAGATGTATCGCTTGAAACCCATGTTATTGTTGTTTCATACTCGCCGTTTGACGGAAGATTTAAACTTGTTTTAATGCTTTCATTTGCAATATTTCCATTCTTGATTACGTCAAAAGTGAGTGCAGTTATAGCTAGGTCAACTTTCTGCGTATCGGTATACACGATTTTAAACTCCGAACTGCCTGTGCTTCCTTTGTAATTACCTACACCTATTATTGTTACATTGGCAGTACCTACACTTGTATTGTTTTCATAACTAACAGTGTAATGTGTGCCAATAGTAAGAGCATTATCACCATCTTTAACCGTTACATCAGGTGTGATTGGAAAACCTGTATAGTCTTTATCAGTTATAGAATCAACCGTAAAAGTTATGTTTTTCGGTTCAATAGTGAAGTTTACTCTTCCTGTACTTCCTGCGTAATTACCTATACCTGTAACTGAAACAGCCGCTGTTCCTACGTTTTTGTTGCTAGAATACGTCACCGTATAATCTGTGCCTAGCGTGAGAGTTATATCAACATCTTTAACTATAACAGACGGTTCAAGTGCCTCACCTGTGTAAATTATTCCGCTTGAATCCGCAAGTGCTACGTCAAAAGGAGTTATTCTCGGACTGATTGTTACAGTAAATGTTGCTGATGTTTCATTATAATCATTATCAGCGGCTTTGGTCGCTGTTATCGTTACTACGCCAATTCCTGTGGGGGTTAGGGTTGCTCCTGAAACCGTTGCTATTCCGCTGGTTACTGCATAGCTTATCTCTCCTGTACTCGAACCGCCAGTTGCTTCAAGTGTCAAGGTATCACCGTAAGTCACGCTCATATTGCTTACTGTCAGTGGTTCTTGATTTCCTTTTTTAAATGAAAAATTAACAGTATTACTTTGAACATTTTCAATATAATTATCATCACCGCTATATACTACATGAAATATATAATCATCTTCTGCTGTTTCCGGCTCATATTCCAATATACCTGTACTCGGTGTAAAAGTATATGTTCTAGTTGTTGCAAGATTGAATGTGTCTACTAACTCATAATTAGCGTAAAAACGTATCGTTCCGGTTGCATCTTCGGGTAAGTCTACTTGCAATGAAGCTTTTCCGGGACGTGTTATATTTGTGCCAATTAAATTTACTGTAAGCGAAATTGCAGGATTAGCTTTGTCAATTACCAAACTGCCGCTTGTAACCGCGTCATGAACACCGCAAGCTACCATTATCTGCTTGCCATTATCCAAGCGGGAAAGCTTCATACCGTCAGAACACGTTGTTCCGTCAGAAAAGCTTACTATAATACCGTCACTGGTAAAATAAGCATACGGTACTTCCTTTGTTGTTTCATCATTGTATGTAAGTGTCGCTGTCAACCCCGATAAGTCGAGCATTGCTCCGTGAACATAACTCAATGTCGGTTCGCTCTTTATCGAAATACCTTTCACTGTCGCGGATTCTGTTTCGGTAAATTCATACGACAATGTAACCTTTGCACCTGTGTTATCTGATACTTTCGCTTCTTTTTCATTGATTGATGCGGTAAACGAACTAGGGAAAGAAAATCCGTCACTCGCTGTCAATGTAACCGTTGCGGTATATTCCGTTTTGCCGATGAATTTTCCGGTTGAACTTAAAGCAGGACTCCATGCTACCTCACCGATTGTATAATCTCCTGTTCCTGTTGCTTCTTTATTGGGTGCTTCTCCGGTCACAGGTTCGGTTACTGTTATCGCCGCACTATCAATCGGAGTGGAAAATGATATAATAATTACATTTGGTTTTGGTGTAGCGGTAACCATATGAATTATAGTACTGCTTTCGCTGTCTTTTTCGGCTGTAATATTAATTGTTGTTTCGGTTTCTTCCAGCCACAACCACGCTACACCTTTGTCGATTGTATTGAAACCATCACTATCAAAATTTCCGCCTGTTGTAGCTGTATATGTGCCTGCTGTTACTGTCGCACCGTCCATGAAACCTGACACATCCTTGACAGTTACTTTTACAGGGTATAGTACAGGGTATTCTGTAGTTGTAAAACCGTTTATTTTATTATTCGCCGCAAAAACCGAACCGCCTGTTATGGTAGTTGTTCCTTGTGCAGAGGTATAAAAACCGGAACCTATATCGTTTGCATTACTAGCTCCTTTAACATTGATTATGCCACCGCTTATGTTTATAATACCGCCTGAACCGTTACTACCGCCGCCGATA
>JALQSN010000722.1:0-25294 GCA_023690525.1 Holotrichia oblita | reverse complement strand
AAATTTGAGAACCCGGCAGCGGGAGTTAATCGAACAAAAGCTAGAATTGTTGAAAGCCTCTCTGCCTACGGAGGAAGATTTGCTGGAAGGCATAGAGGAAATGGAGGAATGGCTGCGCGAGAGCCTGTACGGGGAACCTGCTGAAAAATCGGAGACTGGATTGGTCTTTGAAAGCGCTTATGATTTTATGGAATTAGTGGAAGCCACCTACTGGGAGCTGTATTATATTTATTCCGATCTGTATTCAGAGGAGGTTATTACCGACGAATCTTATGAAGAACGTATGGATGAGCTATACTACCTTATCACGGGAAGCCTCTATATGGATTTGATGAAGGAATATCAAGAGGAAGGTTGGGACAATGATTTTGATCCGGCAGAAATGATTCAATATGCTATTGAAATGCTGCAAGATATAGAGTATATCCATTACCCGGAGCAAGCCGACCACCTTATTGACAAATTGACGGAAGCGTACCTAAAAGAAGTTGAGTAAATTACTTTTTTTAGTCGATTTTATATATAGAGAGGAGGTGAAAAAAATGGCAAACGTATCTTTAAACACAAATGTATCTTCTGTTTCAACCGGTAAGTATAGGTACGATAACTTCGGACGAAGGAAAGACATGCAGTCCTCTGAGACTTCTAGCCTTTTGGGAAGCAGTAATAGTTCTTCCGCCGATAAAAAGGTACTCAGTAGCTTATCCGGAATCAAGAGTGCAGGGTCGCAGTTGATGGACGCTGTAAAAGCGCTGACAGGCTCGGCGTCCGCTTTTAAGGACAAGGTGGCCGTATCATCTAACACTGACGCGGTTACAATTAACAAATCCAACGTTACGTCCTCCTACGCTTCCGACATGGAGATCAACGTAAAGCAGCTTGCGACAGCTCAGGAAAACAGAAGCGAGGCAATGACGGCAAACGAAACAAGCGGAGCAAGGGCAGGAACGAATAAGGTAGCCATTGAAATTGATGGAAAAAATACCGCGTACCTGGATGTGAAGGTGACCGAAGGCGATACCAACAGGGAAGTGCAGCAAAAGCTTGCGGATAAAATCAACTCAAGCAAGCTAGGGCTTACAGCCTCTGTGGAGTACAACAAGGAAACCGAGAAAGCTCCCTGCTTATCAAAGCTAACGAAACCGGCGTTGCTTTCAACATAAGAGACGTAGACACCGGCGCGGGTACTGCAAATGGTATCGTAGACGCAACAAAGGCCGCCGACATTAGTCAGGCGGCACAAAAAGCGGAGTATACAGTAAACAACGGGGCTACAAGAACCTCCGCATCAAACACGGTGGATCTGGGCAGCGGTATTTCCGCCACCTTGAAAAAAGTAACGGAAGAGGGTAAGCCGGTTACAGTCAACATTAACGGAAATACCGACAAAATTACAAAAGCGGTAAACGATTTGGTGAAGGGCTACAACGAGTTGCTTTCTCAAGCTAACAAAGGCAACGCCTCAAAGCTTGCTTCACAGCTTACTGGTGCTGCAAAAACTTATTCGGCCGCTCTGTCACGGGCAGGTATCAGCATGGATAAGGATGGGAAGCTATCCGTTGACAGCGATAAGCTGAAAAAGGCGGCAGAGGATGGCTCGCTTGAAAGAGCGCTCGGGTCAAACTCCGGCTTTGTGAACCGCATGGATCAGATTTCGAGAAAAGCGGAAAAGAACCCAGGAACTTATGTAGAAACAAAATCGGCGGATACATCAACCAGTGAAAGCTATCTGGATAACATTTCATTTAAAGCGCTGTACCAACCTAGGTTCGGTACTAATTACAGCTCGGTATCCATGCTGCTGGATATGTTTATTTAAGTCAGGTTCTTATGTCAAAACTGATTTTATTTGTTAGATTGTTTTTCCTCAAACCGCTGTCGGATTCTTCCGGCAGCGGTTCTTTTTGTAAAAGTGTAAAAGGCTCCTCTAACTTTTTAAAGCTTGATGCCTCCAGGATGTAGCTGTGCTGCTCTAACAAATTCGAGAGACTTTCCAAGTTTTCCCGTACCAGATTTTCCACAGGCTGTCCCGCAAGCCTGAACTGACAGTTCACCCTTCTGCCGTCCTTTCGGACATAGACTTCGAAACGGCCAAGGCAGGCCGTATCCAACGCGATCAACGCACTGGCGGCCCCTTGGCTCCGTCCTGTTCTTTTTTTTTTATCCTTGAACACAAATAATTCTCCGTTTGTCTCATGGTTATGTATGGACAGCGGCAGTTGGATGAACACGTCATTTTGCATTTGCGTAATAAACTCAATTCGCTCCTCTATGTTTACTATTTGCTTTAATACCTTTGCGGCTTCGGGGCTGTCATGTTTGGCCAACTGCTCGCTTGCCTGCGCCAGCCTTTCTTTCAGTTCGTTCAGATAATCGTCGATTTCACGGGGATTTTTACCTGAGGACTGAAAAAGAGCTTGCTCATATGAAAAGGCTTTTTCCACCACCTCTTTTAACGGAACCTCCTGTATGAGTAAGTCTTTTATAGGAATATCCTTTGGAGGTATGTCTTTTGCAGGGATATCCTTTGCGTTAATATCTTTTGCAGGATTGTCCTTTGTATTAATATCGCTTTCCGGAATATCCTTTGCGTTGATGTCTCTTGCAGGGATATCCTTTTCGGGAATATCCTCTTGATGTGGATATCCTCTGCGGAATATCTTTTGCGGAGCATCATTTAATGGTATATTTTTTATATGGATATCTTTTTCAGAAAGATCTTTTTCGGAGAAACTTATTTCCGGGTTATCTGCTAAAGGCGTATCATTTGCATGGATATCCTTCCCAGGCGCATCGCTGTTTGTATTGACATCATCTTGTTGGGACGGAACTTCCAGCGGAGCTTCCCGATTTATTTCGGTACTTTGAGGCGCTTTTTTTAGGCCGGGCGCTTCTTTTAAGACAGTCGCTTCTTCATAGTCGGAATCAACCGTTTTTCCCAAGGTTAACTGGTTCGCTGTCCACGAAAAAAAATTCGGCTAATATTTTTTTTACTTCGGGGTCTGTTATTTGATCTACAGCTTGCAGAAGGCTTTTCATTTCCTCGCCCAACCCGTGTTCCCCTTCGATAAGCTGTGAAAGGATTGTCGCGTTTTTCGGGTTGGGGCGCAGATTGTTTTCGATCAGGAACAGAGCCTTGGCTTCTTCGCCTCCATTAAGCTTCATAGATTGGTTTAGTTTTAGCAGATTTTCTTTATTGACAGGCAGATTGGACTCAAACAAAAGCGTCGCCAGTTTCATATTTTCTTCCGTAGGCTTAAAACCCAGGGATTCTAGTGCCGTCGCCAAGGTGTCCTTAACTGTCGCGGATATGATCTCCGTTTGTATCATAGAGGAATCAGGAATATTCCCCTTTTCAGTCGTGGCAGTACCGTTGTTGATTTTTTCCGGTGTTTTACTAGGCGTATCCGTAAGCAAATAATCTTTTGATATTTCCATTGCAATCCCATCCTTGTCATTCTTCCACAAATAGTTGCACTATAATTTTACCATAAACATCGCTTTCCACAATGCCTATTCCCATTTTATCATAGCGGGTATTCAAAATATTTGAGCGGTGAGCGGGGCTTTCCATGATTTTGGAATGAGCTTCTTCTACGCTTTCACTACCGGCAATGTTTTCCGAGGCGCTTTTATATAGAATGCCCATTTGCTTAAGCATGGTAAAGGGAGTGCCATACGCGGGCGAACTATGGCCGAAATAATCGTTGTCAAGCATATCTTGCGCCTTGAGCTGCGCGATCTTATTCAGCCGCTCGTCCCATATAAAGGCAGGCAAGCTGTTTGCTTTCCTATCTTGATTGGCCAGTCGGAACATTATTCCGGCTTCGCTGTCATCTCCCTCATCTTCCTCTCTATCATCGTCTCCTTCCGGTATCATGATAAAATTTTCATCTAATAAGGTTACTTTTGTGTATTGTGAAGAAACAATTCCCACGGAACCGTTTGGCAGGAGTACCAAATACCAGTCTCCGAATGCGCCCAGCACGCGGAGCGTTTCTCCTTTTGCAGCGGTTCCGACCACAGGATAGCTTGTAGCCGGTCCCGTCCTTATATTCAGCACGTCGCCGGTAACCTCAAGCTTTTTTTCCGGCACTGTTCGGTATTCAGGCTCTTCCGCTAACCCTATACTATGAGTGGCTCCCGCCATGAATAAGGATATAAGCAGAAATACAACTGTTTTTTTCACAAAATACACTCCCTTGATTTATATGTGGAACCTTCAAAATATTTACATTTATTATTTTTTATGGAGATTAATTTATACTGGTAAATTTGGGATAATTCAGCAAAAAAGCGTGAGGCGCAGCATATACATATTAAAAATCCTATTGAGTGCGGCCTCTGCGGAGTTTAATATACTAAGTCGAAAGCTGGCGCTGGAAGGAAACGGGAGTGTAAAACATGTATCCTTATAATATACCCATTGATATGGAAACTAATGTTCAGGAGAATGGCGGGTCGAAACGCCCTCATATCCCGGATAAAAAAATCCTTGAGCTTATTCTTGGTGCCAAGGAAGCAGCCGCGTGTAATGCCCACTATTATAAAAAGCTCGCCGGAGTCATGCATGGCACGGAGGACGTGGAGGCCATACGCCATATGGAATTGGATGAGAAAAAACATGAGAAACTATTTGCTGATATTTATTATTTCTTGACTGGAGAGAGGCCGGCTACGCAGGTGGTGAAAGATAAAGAACTGTATTCGGACGCGATTATAGATTTTCAGCATTGCATGTTTGACGAACTTAAAGAAGTAGAAATAAACAGAATAATTTATTTTTCTTTTTTAAATATGGCTATGAGGGATATGATTTATGAGATAATGACAGATAAACAGGCCCATGCCATAAAGTTTGGATATTTATTTGCGAAGTACAAAAATTTTTCAGGAGATTAATGATGACAATTACTCGATCAGAATGATTTTCATAGATTTGTCGGTTAGAGTGGCATGCAATACGTCACTCTTTTTTGCGTTTTTTGGGGATAGTAAAATTGATAGCTTTTTCAGTTTTGTTTGTGATGTCACGCAGGAGTCTAAAGATTCATATTATATTTATAATGACAAGCATATTAAAGCAAGCGCTTGTTTATACAGCTTTAGGGTTGAGATTTATATAGAAGGCGAAAATAAATTTAAATTGCTGTCGCTAATTCTGCGGTGAAGCGTCGCAGAATTAGCTTTGCAATTTAAAATATTTTCTGCCTTCTATATAGCTGTTTATGAAAAGTTGATGTATTATGAAAAAAAGCAAACGATTTATAAGTTTAAAGTCAAGAATTATGACCTCCACATTAATTACTGTTATTATTAGTTTTATCATCATAATTTCAGTAATTTTTGTGGCTTTGTTTAATTCTATCAAAAGTACGGCAAGAGAAGAGTTTTTAGCCAGAGGTCAGAAATATGCCGGTGTTATTAATGAAAAAATAAATAACGCCGTTAATTACCTTTCCATGATAACCAGTATGCTGGAATCACAAGTTAATGATGGTGGTCACAGACAGGGAACAACTGCAAAAAATGGTATTGAACGTTTTTGACAATTACAAGCTTATTGACGGAACAAGCATAATGTTTGAGTATAACGCATACGACGGTAAAGACGACAATTATGTAAACTCAAACTATGGGACAATAGCATCAGGCAGAATCTGTTGGTATTACTATTTGGAAAATGGTTCGACGGCATACTTGCCGCAAGCGGATGTTAATGATACTGATTGACATGGAATTTGAAGGGGCTTATTATGTTGACGCAAAAAAGGCAAATAGACCTATTTATACAGAGCCTTTCGTATATGAGGTTGATGGTAAGGACATTCCCATGTTCACGCTTTCATATCCAATGAATAACGCGAGAGGGGATTTTTTGGGTGTTACAACGGTTGATCTGTTTTTGGAAGACCTATATTCTCAGCTTCAAAATGAAAAAATATATGAAACCGGTTACATTGTTGTAACAAATGATAAGGATCAAGTAATTTACAGCCCAATTTTTGAAGATATAAGTAAAAACAGAAAAGATGCGGGAGTTAATTATTTGCTGCCGTCAAAAAATGAAACCGTTTCATATTCAAGCGCGGCTTTCGCTGATTAACGGTAAGAACAGTTTCGTTTCTACAGTTCCTGTATACATACCGGAGTTGGATGCAAGTTTTTTTGTATCTGTAGTTGCGCCCACTGTTGAAATTTATGCAGGTGGAATCCAATTGCTGATTTTCCTCGCTTTTCAGCATACTGCTTGTTGCGGCGATTGGGGCAATATTATACTTAAACATAAGTAAGGCGACAAAACCGTTAGTAGTTTTGGCGGATGTTTCAAACAAAATTGCGGAAGGGGTTTTCAACTTCAATATGCCTAAAACGATGAACGATGAAGTAGGCGCTCTTGGCTGGAAACTATGAGTCTATGTCGTTGGTAATAAATAGCTTGATTGACGATATTAATAATCTGACGATTGAACATGAAAACGGAAATATCAATGTTTCTTTGGATGTAACAAAGTATAAAGGTGTTTATGCCGAAGCTTGCAGCAGGGTTTCTGAAATGGCAAAGTCATACACAAGTATGTTGGGCGACGTGATGGAAGTGTTGGAGCAGTTTGCCGCAGGAAATTTTACTGCTGATATAAAATCCTATAAGGGTGAAAAAAAGAAATTAAATATTGCCGTTAATGATTTTAAGAACAATATTTCTGGTGTTGAAAAAGAAATACGATTGTTAATTTCTGCGGCTCGTAACGGTAATTTATCCTCAAGGGCAAATACGGTAAATTTTAAAGGAAATTGGGCTGAACTGCTTGGGCTGCTGAATAATTTGTTGGATGTGGTTATTCAACCGATAAACGAATCGTCACTTGTTCTTTCCAAGGTTGCGACCGGCGATTTTTCAGCAGAAATGACGGGAGACTACAAAGGGGATTTCTTAACAATAAAAGAATCAATAAATAAAATGGTATCACAAATTTCGTCTTATATATCGGAAATTTCCGATATATTGACTGAAATATCCCAAAACGATTTGGATATTGAAATCACAAGAGATTATATAGGAGAGTTTTCATTAATCAGAACCTCGCTAAACCTCATTATTAGTAATTTTAACAATGTGCTGAGCGAGATAGGTAAGGTTTCTAAGGAGGTTAATATGAGGCAGATAAAATTGCAATCAGCGCCAAACAACTGGCGGAGGGAAGCCGTGTACAAACGGACGCATTCAATGAAATATCTTCAAGTATTACTTTAGTTAATGAAAGCACAGAAGAAACAGCGACAACGCCAGAGCCGCTAATCAACTGACCGATAAAAGCAAGGAAGCCGCGATGAAAGGCAATACTGACATGCGTTCCATGCTTGATTCTATGGATGAAATAAAAGAAGCATCACTAAATGTTCAAAAAATTATAAAGGTAATTGAAGATATTTCATTTCAGACAAACCTTTTGGCGTTAAATGCCGCTGTGGAAGCCGCAAGGGCAGGAGAACACGGAAAAGGCTTTGCTGTGGTGGCTGAAGAAGTGAGGAATCTGGCATCAAGAACACAGGCTCTGCTAAAGATACTAAACAGCTTGTTGAAGATACCATTGATAAGGTGACTGCCGGTCTGAATAAAGCGTCAATAACAGCCGAATCTTTAAACGAGATTATAGTATTGGTAACGCAGATATCAAGTTTAGTTGAGAATATAACTGTTGTATCGGATGAACAGCTGCAATCAACTTTAGTTCTTCAAAATAAGCTAAATCAAGTTTTGACAGAGACGCAAAAAATTAATTCCTCGGCTTTTGAAAATTCCTCGATTTCTGAAATTTTGTTGGACAAAGCAAAAATTTTGGAGAAACTCGCAAATTTGTTTGTAACGAAAAATTAATTGTGCCGGGTTTATTCACCAGGGTTTCCCTAATTGGATAATGATTGACAAAATCTATTTAATATCAAACAAAAATCACGTTCATATTATGACCACAGAAGATAAACAAAACTACGTCCTTTGCAGAGAATTTGTAGGGGTAGCAGTTTGCAGTTACCGTGGCTTGCTAATATCCTAAACGGAACGGCTTGCCACGGTTTTGCAACGGCACAATTAGCACAGGGTCTTACAATTGCCCTGTGCTAGCTGTAACCTTGCTGTCGAAAGTCCTGATTATTACGGTGTGCGACATTGTACATTGCTTGACAGTCGAATGCTTATATTATACACAACTTCAGATTTAACAACCCTTTTAATTCGCATTCGCATAATCAGATATACTTTCATTATTAATAATTCTTTTAATACTGCTGTTAAAACTAATCTGCACCAAAGAATAAAGTAGATTTAATAAAATAAAAATAATGAAGACAAAGAGATAGTTTATCTGAAAAGGCATATAATCACCTGTCTGTATTGATAGAGATTTCTGTACGGATTGAGCGATGAGTATACTTGGTGCAAGAGTAAGCAAGAACGATACCCAAATAATAGGTTTATAAACATCAATCAGCAGTTTTCTTATATCTTTAGGTTTGTGTCCCATTAAGTGTAAAATCAGCATATCTTTTGTACTATCTTGGAAATTCAGCAACAGAGACAAGTAGATAAGTATACAACCAATGCCCACAAGTTAAGAAAACCCGTAACAGAGCGATATAAAAGTGCACAATAAATCGCAGCAAAAACCATGGAAATTAGCATTGACAAATCAAATCCAACGCAAAATCGCAAGTGAACGCACTTTTAGCGTATCCTGCGAGAATAGTGGTGTGGTTTATGATATTTAACAAGGTTAGAACGATTTTAGAAAACTATACGGAGAAGTCAAAAAGCGTGATAAATTCAAAAGAATTTCTTGAAAACTCGAAAGAAAACCCAGAGGATTTTACACGCAACCGAAAAATGCCGTTTTCAAAACTGATTCAATTTATGCTTACCCGTACAAAGGGCAGTACGCAAAACGCCTTGGAAAAGTTTTTTGACAAATTGGGGGACGACGTCTTTATGACACAACAAGCTTTCAGTGATGCGCGTATTAAAGTAAAAGTTTCCCGCTTTTACTACTCTTTTCTATATGACGGCCGGATTAGCTTATGAAGGCTATTACGATACATATAGAGGTTACAGGGTTTTGGCCATAGACGGAAGTAAAATCGCCCTGCCCGATGTTAATCTACTCGGAGAAATATATGGTACGATGGGTTCTGATTCCTCATCGCCTACAGCACAAGCTTCCATTTGTTATGATGTTTTGAATAAAGTCATCGTGGATGCGTTGATTGAGCCTCTTACTACTGATGAAAGAACTTTAGCGTTAAGCCACATAAAAAATTTGGGAAAAAGCAATCGGTTCGATAAAGAACTCGTTATTGCGGACAGAGGTTATCCTTCGTTTGAGCTGATAAGCGAATTGTATCATGAAAAAATTTCTTTTCTAATTAGAGTAAAACGTGGATTTAATAAGGATATTGATGCCCAAACCACCGCCAATGGTTATGTTGTCTTGCGTAAAAACGGTTATCCTGACATTAAAATCCGTGTAGTAAAATTCAAGCTCCCCTCTGGTGAAATAGAAATGCTTATTACCAATCTTTTTTTTTCAAAGAAATATGGGAACCGAAGCTTTCAAAAAGCTTTATTTTCTTAGATGGCCTGTTGAAACGAAGTACGATGAAGTGAAGAATAAGCTTGAAATTGAAAATTTCACCGGCAATTCAAAAAGGCTATAGAACAAGATTTTTACGCTACGATGTATCTGTCCAATATTGCCGCCGCCGCGTGGTGGGAAGCCCAAGCAAAGGTGCAACAGGAGCGTGAAGGTAAAGGAAACAAATACTCTTATGTCGTTAACATCAATCACGAAATCGGTGTCCTCAAGGATCGTCTTATTTACGCGCTTACCTTGGATAATGCTGCTGAAGAAGTCGAGAAGATTATTTTGCTTTTAGCTAAACGTGTCTGCCCCTTAAAACCTCATCGTTCTGTTGTAAGAAATAAGTCCCCTAGAAAAGCTAAATTTCACTTGAACTCACGTTCTAATTGTTGAGTTAGGCTTAACTTGTAGGCATTGAGTATACAACCCACAACACAGCCTATGATTTGATTGATTACCCCACTTGTACGACCAGATACTGAAGCTTTATCAAGTTCTTGAATTTTTTGTTCATGGGTTGTTGTCATGCCTTCATTTTCAAATAATTTGTCCATACTCAATACGCCGTTGTAAGTATTTGGGGGCAAGTTCAGAATTTGCGCTAACTTTGTCTTTGAGATATAGATTGCTTTTGATTTTGCATTAACTGCTATGTCTTGAACCGTTACAGGATAATTTTGATTATCAATCATAAGAGTTATTTCATCACCAACACGAAACCCGTACAATTCACCCAAAGCAGGAGAAATATAACAAGCCGCTTCTGTAAGCGCATTCAGTAATTCTCCACTTTTATTATTGAGTGCTAATATATCATCATTTTGTTCTATACCAATTATTTGCTGTTCAGCATGTTTACCGTTTTGAAATTTAACAATGCCTTCAGAGCTTAAATAATAAAGTGCATTGATTTTTTCTTCACCTTCAATTTTGTATTCCGGAAAATAAGTGTCATACAAATATTTATGTCCAACAGTTTGTGAAGAAAATACCTTTTGGCTACTTAGATTCACGGAATAACCCATAATAAACATAACTGTAAAACCCATAACAGCAGTAATAATTAGTACAATCGAAAAAGGTTTTCTAAGTGCTATGCGGTATGGAAACTTATTCTTGACAGGTAAGACTTTTGTAAAATTGTTTATAAGCATAAATACCCATGAAAATCTTTGCTTATTATTTATTCCTGAAATTAAATTGCCGACTTCCATGCGCTCGATAAAACTATAGCTTAAAAAAGTTATAACACAAAATATAGACATTGGAACAAATAAACCAATGTTAATGCTTGACAAATTAAGACTCTTTATAAGACCTGTTACAGAATAGGTTTGTGTATTTGCATTGATTAGAATATCAGAAACAAAATATCCCGAGATAATACCTACTGCACCCCCTATAAGAGAAAGGAGTGCCGTAAAACTAGCAAAATAACCTTTTAATATATAATTTTTATATCCCAGCGACCTAAGACATCCAATCTGTTTGCCGTTTGATTTATAAAAACGATAAAAGAACATTGCAAAGACAAAAGCTGTCAAGCCTGTTAATACAATAAGAAAATTTTGTGCAAGAATCATGTTTGATTTTAGGGCGTTTTGATACAGCAGTTGATTTTCACTTAAGCCGGATAAAGAGTTTAATATTTTCATATTGCCGTCAATGGAAAAGTGGACAAAAAAATACATAAATGATGTAAATGCACTCAACAAAAACAGTAGAAAAACAAACGTTTTGTTTTTAAGTATATCTCTAGTTATTTTTTTAAATAAATACATCATCTTCCCCCCCATATCATATCACTTGCAGATATAGGATTATTATTAACCCTATCGTCAAACAGTAAACCGTCTTTTATTGTAATTACCCTATTAGCGGTTTCGGCAATTTGAAGATTATGTGTTGTAAAAAGAATGGTGATTCCAAAAGTACTTTTTAAGTTGTGCAAAAGCTCCACAACCTTTTTACTGTTCGTTTCATCAAGAGAACCTGTCGCTTCATCACAAAACAAAATGCTTGGTTTTTTTATGACCGCTCTTGCAATTGCTACACGTTGTTGCTGTCCTCCCGATAATTGTGAAGGAAATTTATCAAGTATGTTTTCAATTTCTAAAATACGAGTAAGTCTGTCAAAAGGCAGTGGTGTTGCATTAGGTGATATTCCAATTTTAATATTTTCCTCAGCCGTTAGATTAGTAAGCAGCATATAATTTTGAAAAACATGACCGACCTCATTGCGTTTCCAATCGGCAAGTCGGCTTTCTGAAAACGCTGTTACATCTTGTCCTTTGTAGAATACTTGACCTGAAGTTGGTTTTAACAATCCAGACAAGACATTGAGAAGTGTTGACTTGCCTGAACCACTTGGCCCTAATATTGTGGTAAAGGTCTCTTCTTCAATTTCCAAATGAATACCTTTTATAATTTGTTCTTTGTCGCTAAATGATTTTGTTACCTTTTGTGATGATAATATACTTGCCATAATAATTCTCCTTTTCTAATCACCTTGAGAGTTGAAAGCTCTGCATTATAAAATGTCCGGATGCCTTACAAATACTGGGCTTGTAGAGATTTTGTTTTCAGTAATTTGTAGAGCCTTGAAATGGCGTAAATCTAATATTCTTGGTGAGAACTTTTAGTTTTCTAGTAATCACATAAATTATTTTTTACTTATTTTTTATTTTCAATTTATTATTGATAAATGTAATATCCCTATTTATGTTTATTATACTGATAAAGCAGCCTAAACCATATATTACTGCACCCATCAGAATGACTATCCACAACGGTGTACCATTGTTATACCAGTCAAAAAGGTAACCTGCCGGAATGAGAACGCAAAGCACAAAAGTTACATCCCTAAGAATTTCAACTATGAAATATCTGCTTTCAACCCTTTGTACTAGCTTTAATCCCGAAAAGATTATTGTATTTACAGCAAGAGATTGATATACACTACTGATGTATATAAATTTTGCTCCGGTAAGACTTCCAATAATTGCAAGCGCGAGTAACGTTAAACCGGTTGCTGCGAATATATCTTTTACTAAATTTTTCATAATCCATCACCTATCTTCTAATTTAGACTTAATACCTACGAGATATTTACGAGTAACATCTAGCCGCTCTCCGTTTAGAAGTGTGGCTTCCAAACGGCTGTTGACTAGCGGCCGAATACTCTCTAGCATATTAATATTTAAAATGCATGATTTGCTGACTTGTACAAACCCCGAAGAAATAAGTTGGTCAAGTAACTGAAACAAACGAAATTCTGTACGGTATACAGATTTTTCACAATAGACAAATGTTTTTTTATCAACACTCTCAATATAATAAATATTGGATGCGTTAATCCAAACTTCTTGATTGTCCAAACTGCATTTTATTGTATTATCAACTGATTTTATTAGAGAAAGAATACGGTTAACTTTTTTGTCGATTTGCGTACACTTAATTAATACTTCAAGTTCTTTTTGGTCGATACTTTCTTCCAAACTAATTTTCATTCTTACTGCCTCCCAAATTCAATATATTATACTATAAGCTATTTAGCAATAACCCTTAAACCGACATGCAAATTTAAGATACTATCATGCAATTTATTTACTTGCACATTGAAATTGAAAACAAAAAGGACTGTTATCAATTAATAACAATCCTTTTTGTGATGAATTACATATATTTATTTTTTCACAGCCACATAAATACTCTTGCTCTATTGTCGTAAAGCAAGGTCACGTGCAAAGCAAAATACTTCAATTAGCACTATACTACAAGCCATACTTAAAATCTATCTTTTTATTTTTGTAAAACCAAAGAGAAAGATTGAAATTTGATTAGTCAAAGTTTTCTTGACAAATCGTAACATAGTTTATACCTCTTAATATTTCCCATGTTAAAAAAGTTCTCTCTTTACAATAACCCAAATGGATTAAGTTAGAAGCTGTACTTCACATGAAGGCTCTCTTACAAACGCCGCTTTGTTGAGCCAGTTATAAGAGCTTTTCCGGTTCCCAATCTCCTCCGTGCTTGGGTATTACTTATGGAACTGTTTTACCAACAGAGCATCTCCGCCTTCTCCATAGTCCCCGGCTCCATAAGTAGGTATATATTCGTCCAACAAATAATAACTCGACGACTGGTTAGACTTTTTAAACCCGGCTTTCATGTATGCTTTTATCGCCCTGGCATTCCTTACAGACGGTCTCATTATCAACTCATTAATACTCATACTTTTATTCAGATACGCTCCAAGCGAAACAATAGCATCAGTCCCAAAACCTTTTCCGCAATTTGATTCACAATTCATCCAAATATCAAGCTCGGATTTATTGGGCTTTAAGTGGAACGAACAATAGCTGATAAACCCTACAGGTTCTCCGTTGTGCACTATCATAAACCCTCTGCCGCTTTCCGGCTGAGCGCCGGTAAAGAAGTAGTCGACATAGCCCTCATCAAAGAATTCCTCCCATGTTGCGATAGGGTTTTCTGGGTAATCAGGCGGTCCAGAATGAGACTTTGTCGTTTCAGAATGGAAGCACCTGTCATATACGTTTTGTTTATCACTGAGTACTGCGGGAACTAATTCAACTTTATCCCTCATAATTATGCTAAAGCCCTCTTTTACTTGCCTTATCTATAAACATAATCCCATCAAGATGGTCAATCTCATGGCAGAACGTAGCTGCAAGAAAATCACTGCCGCTAACGGTTATAGGCTTACCACTCCTATCAAACGCCAAAACCGTAACGCTTTTCGGGCGTGTAATAGTACCTCGCGGCGCACCGGGAGCTATTGAGCCTTCAAGAACCTCTTGAATTTCCGCACTTGCTTCGGCGATGGTCGGGTTTATTAGTTCGATAACGCCACTGTTGTCGTTCACAATAACCACTCTTCGCAAAACGCCAATGTGAACCGCCGCGCAGCCATAGCCGTGGGCGCGCTCGAGTGTTTCACGCATATCGTCAAGCAAAGCCCACAGACGCTCGTCAAACTTCTCGACATTACGGCTCTTTTTGCGAAAAATCGGGTCATCCCAGTTTGTTAAATTGCGTAATGCCATAATCAACCCACCTATTTGCTTCCTTCTTTTTTAACAGCGCTCATGACGACTAGAGCGACATCGTTGTTGGTGTCGGCATTCAAAAATTTCTCATCAAAATCTCCGCCTTCGCCCCATTCCTTATTGAAATTTTCCTTAGACCAGATTGCCCACGGCCACCATATCCATTTCGGGTCGTCGATGTCATAACAAGCAGTAATTTCGACAATTCCGGTCTTCTCCCAGAGACGCCGCCACCAGTTCTTGCTGTGAAAGCTGAACATCTCTCCCACCCTATCGGGATAGCCCTTATCAAATTCTCTTGCCAGACCCGGAACCACGATGCCAAACTGGCCACCGGGCTTTACCAGTTTTGAGTATGTGTTGGGAAAGTAAATATCATCCGCTCCAGTTGTAGATCTTTCAGCTATTATTGCTATTGCTTTTCAGCGTCAAGAATGAATAATGAAGAATCTCTATCCATAAATATTTTTTTACCTCTATAAAAGGTACCCGCCCAAGATTTTGTGAAACCTGCTCTTTTAGCGGATTCTATAAGCTGCTTCTGTACAAAACCGTTATGTACCTCGTCGGATATTATATCTTCGTTTTTGTCAAAGTCGATTACAAGCAGATGACCGCTTATGTTCAGTACATCGTAAAAGCGTGACAAAATCAAATCTATATTTTTAATATGAAGTAATGTTTGCGCTACGATCACGTAGTCCGCCCGTACATCCGGAAAAAATCCTGTTTCGAAATCACAACACAGCGTTTCTGCTGTCTTTATTTGCAGGCGTTCAATTTTCTCTTCGACTTGCTTAATCATGTTGGGCGAAGCGTCTATAAAGAGAACGGAGTTGAAAGTATCAAGTAAACTCATTCCGACAAGTCCGGTTCCGCATCCATAATCTATGGCATGCTTTTCTTTTCCGTTCGTCACATGCTGGCGAATTGTATCTGAAATGATTTTTGCAATTCCAATTCGTTCTGTGGTGTCATATCGTTGCGCAATATAATCGAACTTTTCAATATTACCCATGCTGCTTTAGCTTTCTTCATGCGGCATCGCGGCCATTTTCCATTCAACGCCGAATTTATCGATTACCTCTCCGTAATTGGAAGAAAAGAACGTTTTTGACAACGGTGTTTTTACACTTCCACTTTCCTGTAAAATCTCAAACGCTTTCAAAACCTGCTCGTCAGTTCCTTCAAATCCGATTGTAACAAAAGGAGACGGCGCTCCTTCAAGAGTTTGCAGCGTGTCAGACATTCTGAGCAGCACAGAACCAAAGTCTAACGCTGCCTGCAATACCAAGCCTTTTTGTTTATCGCTTAGCGGAGCTGGAGATTGTGGGATATCTCCAAACCGCATAATCTTTGCATCCACCCCGAAAGCCTTTCTATATAAATCAACAGCTTCCTGACAGTTTCCGTTAAAAGTAAGATAAGGTCTTAGTTTCATATCATTTTCTCCTCATGATTTACTGATTTAAAGAACAATCTATGCGCATGTTACCCTAAGGCATATGAGATTCCGGAGTGTTTTCGTCACTCCCAAATCGGCCGACATGTCACGCCAAACTTGCCGTTTACCCAAGCGCATTTGCGAAAATGAGCGATAGGCGTCGGACTCATCATCACCATGCCATTCCAAAGAGAACGTCGAAAATAGCGTAAAATTCTGCTTGGTCGCGGCAATAAATATATAATAGTAGCCCGATACGGCGTTTTCCAAAACAAGGAATCATGAAACGACGCTTGAAAGGCTAATTCGCTATCTATTGCAGAGCTTAACACAAGAACACAGCCATTTGGAATCAAAACAGCTTCAAGTATCTGCGGATATAATGAATAATTTATTGCAGATATAAAAAAGACGCATAAAAATTATCACAGAGCTTTTGCGCGTCTTTCTTAAAAGATAGAGAAAACTTAGCACTTTTTTCCTATTTGTATGCCCGAGGTCGGACTCGAATCGGTGCGAACTTGCGTTAGAAGAATTTTAAGTCCGGCGAGTATTCTGCTAAATAGTGGAACTTGAGAGAATTTACTAGAAACTAGTGTAAGATAAAACCTTTGAAAAATCAAGGGTTTTATCTTATTTATTTGTCTCCCCGTATAAAATCAATTGTTCGTGAGATATTGTTGCATGAATAAAATTTTGGACATTCGGGAGATGTCCTCTTAAAATAAGAGTGCGAAAATATTCATTAACTTCGCCTGCCATTGACAAATCATGAAATAAAGCGAGGTTATAAATATGGATGTGAAAGATAGAAAATATTATGAACGACTCTTTGAAGCTTATCCAGATGTTGTAGATTTACAAGTATTAAGAAAAATGTTAGGTGGTATTTCCGAATCATTTGTTCGTAACAAATTACAGAAAGTTCTTCTAATAAGTAAGCATACGTGCTTTCAGGGTCTTTTATCGTGAAATGAAATGCCGATATGCCGGATTTTCCCCTCTGCTTTCAGTTTCGCCGCAATTTCAAACGCATTGCAACGCACAAATTTTTTGTAAGACTCACTTGTCAGCGCGTGCATAAGGTAATAATCAAAATAATCCACGCCTGTTTTTTCAAGTTGGTCTGCAAATACGGCCAGAATATCCGATTCCTTCTGAAAGAAGTTTTCTGTAAGCTTATCAGCTAGAATAAACTTATCACGCGAATGACGCTTAACAAGGCATTCATAAATAGCCGTTTCGCTTTTACCGCTGATATAACCGTGAGCAGTATCAAAATAGGTAAAGCCATTCTCCAAAAATGCATCTGCCATTCGGGAAAACTGCTCCAAATCTACATTGCCATCCATCCAACTTCCACCGGGTTTCATAGGCAGACGCATGCATCCAAATCCAAAATTTTTCATTCCTAATTCCTCCTCGTCTTTTCAATCCAATTTTCAATTTCTTTATCCGCATTAGCAACGCTACCGCCCCGAATTGCCAGTCCATTTTGTATTTTTGACTCGAGGCAAAGCTTCTTGATATCGCTCTCGCTTGACCCCATACCGCTGCCTTCATGAGTGCAGAAAGGAATAATCGTCTTTCCCACAAAATCATAGCTTTCCAAAAAGGTAAATACAGCCATAGGCATTGTCCCCCACCAGTTTGGGAAACCCACAAAGACGGTATCGTATTGATTTATGTAAGGAATATAGTCAGTCAGTTTAGGTCTAGTATTTTCTCGTAGCTCTTTTTGTGCTTCTTCGGTGCATTTTTGATAATCATCGGAATAGGAATGCGCGGCTTGAATCTCAAACAGGTCGCCCCCCGTAATGGATTGAATTTTTTTCCCAACCACTTCGGTATTTCCGACGGACAGTTTTATAATAGCACCGCCGACATAGTTGTTTCCTTTGCGCGAAAAGTATGCAATCAGATTTTTTGGCATATCAACACTCCTCCTTATTTTCTGTTTTAATTGTATAGAGCGGCACAAAAATCAACAATCGGAATTACTAATGATTTTGATAAGTAAAACTTATGTGAAAAACAAAAGCGCACCCATTCATTTAAACAGACGCGGCTGAAAAGTTATAATTACTTATTTTCCTCTTGACGGAGCAGATTACGCAGAATATCAGCAAATTCCTCAATGTAATAATTGGTTCTTTCCTTTCTCCAAAATGCACAGTAATTACGTTGAAGTTGACGCCCATTACGATACAGTGGCAATCTCAAAAGCGCAGACCCCACCGGCGGCAGAGTTCCCACGCCTTCCACCGGCATAAAGCCCCTGTTTACAACCACCATCAGCCTACCTTCCTCCAAATTCTCCGCAAACAGAAAATTACTGCCAAAACCAAGCGTATTTTGATAAAACTCCCGTTCGGTATCCTGCTGCTCTTTTGATGAAATCAGAATACATGGAACCCTCATTAAATCCTCTGGGGACACCTTCTCTAAATTGCTAAGATCGCTGCGGTTTGATATTTCTACATAGCAATCGCAATAAAGCAAATGGAAGTTGATATACTCATCGGAAAAGGCTCTCCTTTGATCGCTTAAAACCAAATCTACGCCGCTGAAGCGCAGCAAATCGTATAATTCCTCATGTGTCCCGTTGACAATATGAATTGACACATCAGAGTAAATCTGTGAGAAATCTGCAACGGCTTTATATAAATCCTTTCCGCTATAACATTTCAAATACCCAATTTGTAACTGTAATTCATCATCTTGTCCGATACGAACGGTTTCTCTCCGCAATTTTTCTATTTCATCAAGCAATCCCTGTCCATGACGATAAAAGTATTCTCCGGCCGGTGTTAAGGAAAAACTTCGGTTTTCTCTTTGTATTAATTTTACTCCTAAACTTTTTTCCAGAGCTTGAATTTGCTGTGAAATTGCGGACTGTGAGATATAGCATTCTTCTGCAGCTTCCGTAAAGCTGTTTAGCTTAATAACAGTCATGAAATATTTCATCTGTTTCAGAAGCAAATGAATCACCTCGCTTATACCAAAATTAAATAATTCCTTCCATTCTAAGTGGTTGGCTGCGTCTTTTCAATATGTTTTCTATATGTTACGGCGGGCACTAAAGTTCCTAAATTGCATTAAAAAAATTGATCAAAATGGAAGCCTGACTCGTATTAGTTTATGAAAAGATAAATACCTACTCTAGAATGTTCAGAAAATAGTCACACGGAAAGAGGAAGACTTGTTGAGCGTCGAAGATTTGATAAGGGAATTCAAGCATGAAGCAGTTTATGAATATCCTTGGCGTGGCCCATGTACATGCCATAGACCCTATCCACAACGCACTAGCTTAAAAATCTGATATCTTAGTTAAGAAAATGGACAGTAAGTCTTTGCGTTTAAGTGATCTAGGTGCACAAGCTGAAGGAGCCATTGAGCCTCCGTATGAATGCAAACCTGATTTCGAAATTTATAAACGATCAACATCTACAGGCAAGGTGATGAGAAGCCTTTCAAGATAGAGAATGAGTTTCAGACGTAACCTTTAGATTACTCTGGCGACGGATCTTTTTGCGAAGCTTATGTTCGGGCGCGTGAGAAGCATGCAGATGGTATTTGCCTGCATTATTTTACAGCGGGATTTGCTCCGACTGCCGTTTGTGCTGTTGGTGTGGCTCTAATCCTTTGGTAAATGATAGTATCCCAGATATAAAAAGCAAATCCCGTGGGCTCATGCAAAATGCATAGAGCCTCTACACTAATTGCATAAAATCTCTAAATAGCATAAACGCTATGCATATTTTGGAGAAAATAACCCATTCATGCATAGCGTTTATTCATAAGAATTTATAAATATATGTTTTGCAGCGGCTCCATCAGCCACTAGCTCCAAATTCTTTTAACGTTTCCGCAGCTCTAATCCGGATGCTCTTTATTTCATCAGAATAGCTGTCCTCCGTCAACTTGATCAGCTCTTTAACCCATTCGAGTGAACGGTAATGCACCATATATTTCTCATCAAAACTGGTAAAAGAAGTGATTTGCTCCCGTTTGCATTTCTCCAGAAACAAATCTAGCGCTTCTCCCAAATATTGGATTTTCCCTAGCCGCTCCTGCGCATAGTCTCTCTGAACCCACATCGGGATAGCTCTATGATGCAGCGCCTTATACACCGGAATATCAATCTTAATAGCCCCCTCGTCAAAGTGTTCCTTGAACAGCGGCGAGCCGTTGGGATAATCCGCTAGCAAATCGTATTTATCTTCCAAACGTATGGTAGGTGTTCTGTCCCCCATCTGATCTTTATCATAACAGCATTTTTTGTATTTTTTTCCGCTTCCGCAAGGACAAGGATCATTTCTTCCTGCTTTTTTTAATGTTTGGGCAACCATCGGATTCTGTACCATGTCTTTTTTGACGCCTTCAAAAATAAGGCTTTCCATAATAAGGTCTTCCTCGTCATTATCAACATCCTCTAAGCGCTCGCCGTATTCTTTTTCCCGTCATCCTCAAAACTAGCCCACCATTCCATGTCCTTAATAGTGTCATTAATATAAGGCTTGTCCCGCCTGTAGTTTTTATCGGAATACATATCATCAATAAAGCTGTCATACCGTCCGCAGATGAAGGTATCTACGCATTCATTATCATATAAAAAGCAAACCTCCGGAATCATTTGCGTAAAACGGAGGTTTATGATGCTGTCTACAAGCGCCGTAGCAAAATGAGATTCATCCGGGACCAACTCATCATTAATCAGGGAGCGGTAAAATTCAATAATTTCCTCCTGACTAACGAAGCCCTCCCAATAGAGAAGCTCATAGGCCCTGATAGCTGACGAGCGGGCATACTCAAACAATTCCCGATCTTCAATGATATCCTTCAGCATTTGCAGGCTTTCACCATCAAAGGTGCTGCATAGCAAAGTAGAAAAATCCTCTGTCAATCTGTCGCCCAGAATAAACTCTATATGCTCCTCCGGCAAGCGAAGAAAGGCGATAAGCTTTGTAAAAGCCTTCTTCTCACGAAACTCCGCCAAAAGAAACATAGCGTATGTATGCAAAAAGTAGTCGCTCTCTTCATCGTATAATTCACTTGCGTTTTGGACGGCATAATCTAGCGATTCCAATAGTTCCGGCGTAATATCCGCCGCTATTTTCTGCGCCTCCCTGATAGTCTCTCTTGGAAAAACTTCTGAAAAATTTTCAAGAGAAGCCAAAATTTCTTGTTTTGTCATATCATTTTTCCACTCCCATCTCCTGTTTCTGCGATATAAAAATCTGCCGTAAGCCCGGTTGCGTTCCGGTAGCCATTGCCCACTTTCTCTCTAAAAAGCGGCAGCGTCTCTTCTTTTACGATGCTGACGGTGCAGCCGCCGAAGCCGGCCCCCGTCATTCGTGAACCTATAACTCCTTCCAACTTCCACGCTTCTTCTACCAACGTATCCAGCTCAAAGCCGGTCACCTCATATAGATCACGCAGTGACGCGTGGCTTTCGTTCATCAGCTTGCCGAAATCGTCCAAATTCCCTTCTTTCAAACAGTCTGTAGCGGTAAGAACGCGCTTGTTTTCCCGAACGATATGCTCCGCTCTTTTGGAAATCACCGCGTCTGGAATAAGATGCGAGTGACTTTCAAAATCCTCAACGCTCAAATCTCCCAGACATTGAATATTTAATTCCCGGTTCAGATATTTTACTGCTTCCTCACATTCTGCGCGGCGCTGATTATATTTGGAATCCGTCAGACTTCGCCTTTTGTTGGTATTGGCAATCACAAGCCGACAATCCTTAAGCTCCAGGGGAACATATTCATACTCCAAGGTCTTACAATTCAAAAAAACAGCCATATCCTTCTTACCCATCCCTACTGCGAATTGATCCATAATACCGCAGTTCATTCCCATAAACTCATTTTCAGCGCGCTGTGAAAGCTTGACCATTTCCTTCGGGTCTAAATCGCAGGCAGATAATTCGTTAAGGACGACGCTCATTAACAGCTCAATACTGGCAGAAGAAGAAAGACCCGCGCCATTGGGGATGTTACCATCAATAAGTATTTCCAGTCCTGAAAGGGAAAAGCCATTTTTTGAAATTCCTTTACTACGCCCTTTAAATAATTAGCCCAACCGTGGGCGGGATCGTAAGCAATTTGGTTAGCAGAGGTTTCCACACGCAGATCAAAATTTGTAGATGCGAATTTCATGACGTTGTCGCTTCTTTTACGGACAACCGCATATGTGCCGAAGCTCCAAGGCACATGGCAGCACATAACCCGCCATTATAATCCGTATGCTCACCGATTAAATTGACCCGGCCAGGGGAATGGAAGCCCATGATTTCTCCACCGCCTCCAAACAGCTCTTCAAATTTCTGTTTCACTTGAAAAAATTCCATATTATATATCCTCCCTAAATTTTCGAAAATATAATAAAACAAAAAACACACATTAATTATACTGCTTTAGGATTTAATTTTACAGAAATTATTTCTCACAGCGGAGCGTTCCGCGCGGCTTCAGACACGAAATGAAAAATAAATTTAGAACGTTGAAACCTAAAGCAATATATGTCATAAAAAAATTGACGAAAATCAAAATGTGTGGGTATAATGGGTGAAACATTTAACAGGGAGAACCGGATTGCGTCTGCCTTCCTGAAAAACGAGGAGTGTATATATGGAAAGAGTTTTTAATTTTTCTGCTGGACCATCTATGCTGCCGCTAGAGGTTTTGGAAAAGGCTCAAAAGAGAGCTGGTTGTTTATGGAAACGCCGGTATGTCGGTTATGGAAATGAGCCACCGCTCGAAAGCTTATCTCGAAATTATAGAAGGAGCCGAACGCTCCCTGCGCGAGGTTATGTGTATTCCCGACAATTACAAGGTTTTATTTCTTCAAGGCGGAGCCTCTACACAGTTTGCTATGGTTCCGTTTAATTTATTTAAAAATAAAAAAGCCGATTACGCTCAAACCGGACAGTTTGCCTCGAAAGCCATACAGGAAGCTGCTAAATTTGGAACAGTGAATGTAGTTGCGTCTTCGAAAGATAAAACATACAGCTATATTCCGGAGTTTGATAAAAGCAAATTTGACCCAGAGGCTGATTATTTCCACATTACTATGAATAACACTATCTTTGGCACACGCTTTAAGGCCCTGCCGGATTGCGGCGATGTTCCGTTGGTTACGGATATGTCCAGTTCGATTTTGTCGGAAGTCTACGATGTGTCGAAGTTCGGGCTCATCTATGCAGGCGCACAAAAAACATCGGCCCTGCTGGGTTTTACATCGTTATCGTAAGGGATGATCTTATAGGCAACGCCATAGAGGGCACTCCTACGATGATGGATTACAAGGCTCACGCGGATAACGACTCCATGTATAATACACCACCTACTTTCAGCATTTATATATCTGCTCTGGTATTTGAATGGATAAAAGAAAGAGGCGGCGTGGCGGCTATGCAAAAAATCAATGAGGAAAAAGCCGCTCTGATTTACGACTTTTTAGATAACGCTAAACTTTTAAAAGGTACGGTAGTTCCAAAGGATCGTTCCCTGATGAATGTTACCTTTGTAACAGGTAGCGAGGAATTGATAAGAAATTCGTAAAAGAGGCAGCTGCCGCAGGGCTTGTAACCTTAGCCGGACACCGTTCGGTAGGCGGTATGCGCGCTAGCATATACAATGCCATGCCAATGGAGGGTGTAAAGGCGTTGGTTGCTTTTATGAAAAAATTCGAAACGGAAAATGCATAATATATAATTAAAGGAGAATATCAACTTATGTTTGAGATACTTGCATTAAATAAAATATCACCATACGGATTAGAGCAGTTACCTGGGGAAAGCTATAAAATTGCGGATGAAGCCGCCGATCCCGACGGGTTCTGGTTCGGAGCGCCGCAATGCATCAGATGAGTTTCGGCAAAAACCTGAAAGCTATTGCCCGCGCAGGGGCAGGAGTCAATAACATTCCAGTGGAGCAATGCTCGGAGGAAGGCATTGTGGTATTCAACACGCCCGGAGCCAACGCAAACGCGGTAAAGGAGCTTGCTGTGGCAGGCTTGCTTTTATCTTCGCGTAAAATTGCGGACGGTATAAACTGGGCACAGTCTCTCGCGGGCAATACGGACGTCGCCAAGCTTGTGGAAAAAGGCAAGAGCGAATTTGTAGGCCCTGAGCTTCTGGGTAAGAAAATAGGAGTTATCGGGTTGGGCGCCATAGGCGTATTGGTCGCCAATGCCTGTAATTCTTTGGGCATGGAGGTTACAGGCTTTGATCCGTTTATCTCTGTGGATTCTGCTTGGCATCTTTCGCGCAGCATTAAAAAAGCGACAAATATGGAAACGATTTTTGAAACCTCGGATTACATTACCCTTCACGTGCCTTTAGGTAAGGAAACCAAGCATATGATGAACGCGGAGACCCTTGGCAAGGTTAAAGAAGGCGTTCGTATCCTGAATTTCTCCAGAGGAGAGTTGGTGGATAACGAAGCCATGAAAAAGCTCTTGCCGAAGGTAACGTAGGCACCTATGTGACGGATTTCCCGACTCCGAGGAGCTTTTGGGAATAAAAAATATCATAACCATCCCCCATCTGGGCGCTTCCACTCCGGAATCGGAGGATAATTGTGCTGTAATGGCTGCTAAGCAGCTAAAACTCTTTTTAGAGGAAGGAAGTATAGTAAATTCTGTGAACCTACCGGACTGTGAAATGCCATATACAGGAAAACCCCGTCTCTGCGTGATACATAAGAATATTCCAAATGTGGTAGGGCCTTTGACAACGCTTGTAGGAAAGTATGAGCTTAACATTGATAACATGATAAATAAAAGCAAAGGCGCTTTCGCTTATACAATGATCGACGTGGATGACGGAAATGGAGCCGGCACTGTAAGCGACGCTATGTTAGATGAATTTGCGGAAGTGAAAGGCGTTATAAAAGTGAGGGTGATTTAATGGCTGTCATAAGGGCATTCCCCGCTGTCCGACCCCAGCCGTCTCTAGCAGCAAAGGTTGCGGCTTTGCCATACGATGTTATGGACAGTCGGGAAGCAAGGCTTATGGCTTCCGGAAATTCTTATTCCTTCCTGCACGTGGATAAAGCTGAAATCGACTTATCTGAGGAAACGTCCCTTTACGATCCCGCCGTGTATGAAAAAGCTTCCGAAAATCTGAATAAAATGAT
>JALQSN010000721.1:0-25307 GCA_023690525.1 Holotrichia oblita | reverse complement strand
ACAACATCACGTTACGTCACGAGCAATAGGTTACGTTAGGGGATTTTTTGAAAAACAAGAATTGTTTACAATGCGTTCATATTTGTCCTTGTCACAAGCAATAGCACAAATATTATAGCACAAAATTATAAACTTTTAAACACCGAAAATAATCCAAGCCCCAAAGCGGAAGTGTACAGCCGCAACGGGGCTTTTTATATAGATAGCAACCTCAAAAAAATTAAAGCGTAAAGGAGCATTATTTTATGAATCAACAAAACCAAACCACCGCGCCGAAAGTTTTTACCACTATTTTGCTACGCTTAAAAGTTATACTTCCACGCTCCGCAAAAACAACTTCAATATTTTCGATTCTCTCGTCGTTGCTTGGGCGAATAAGTCTGTTTTATTTACCCCCCTTGAATTAGTTACAATCATCCAGTTTAAAATCCTTTTTTATTCTTAATGTTTAGTTCTATTTTTGCTCTTAAAAATCTTTTAGAACACGCATTTATAATATGATACAAATAAGTCCGCCGCTGCCTTCGTTTATGATACGCTCAAGGGTTTCGGATAATTTTTCACGAGCATCAAGAGGCATATGTGCGAGTTTTGTGTGAAGTCCCTCGTTGACAAGTTCGTGTAGGCTTTTGCCGAACATATTCGATTCCCAAATTTTTTCGGGTCTTCCTCAAACTCATGTAATAAAAACTTGACGAGTTCTTCCGATTGCTTTTCCGTACCAACAATGGGCGAAACTTCCGTTTCGATATTTGCCTTTATCATGTGTATCGACGGAGCGGAAGCCCTGAGTTTTACACCATAACCACCGGACTGTTTGACTATCTCAGGTTCTTCAAGCGTTAAATCGTCTATATCGGGAGTTACTATTCCGTATCCAAGCTCGCTCACATCTTTCAACGCCTCCGCAATCTTGTCATATTCTTTTTTACCACCGCAAGCTCGCTCATGAGCTTAATCAGCGCCTGTTCATCTTGAATGTCAAAACCCGTGGAATCGCCTAATATCCGGTAGAAAAGCCCTTCCGTGAGTCTGATTTCAAGATTTGCCGTCCCTTCGCCGAGATTCATTGAGTGTATCTTTGCGCTTAGAATATTTTCATTCTCATTTAAGGCGTTGAATGCGTTCTTTACTTCTCCGATTTTGGAAATCTTCTCCGCAATGTCGAATATGGACTGGTTGATTGATTTGTACAGCCAATGATTTTCGTCAAGCGCGTTTATCCATGAAGGTATAGTGATGCCGATTTCTTTGATTGGAAATTCAAAGAGTACCATTTCGATTATATTTTTTATATCTTCGTCGGTAAGGTCGAGGCAGTTTACGAGTGCGACAGCAACTTTATATTTCGCTTCAAGTTCATATGCGAGTGCTATCGCTTCGTCTGATTCCGGCACGGACGAATTTAAAATGAGAACGAACGGCTTGTTTATCTGCTTTAATTCTTTCACTACCCGTTCTTCTGCTGCAATATAATTTTCTCTGGGTATTTCTCCGATTGTGCCATCCGTCGTAACAAGGAAGCCAATAGTCGAATGTTCGTTTATAACTTTTCTTGTACCGATTTCTGCGGCTACGTCAAACGGTATCTCTTTGTCCGACCACGGAGTCATAACCATGCGCGGCTTGTCGTCCTCATAATGCCCGATTGCTCCGGGAACTATATAACCCACGCAATCTATCATTTTAACCTTAAACGTAGTATTTTCGCCTAAGTCTATTTCTACTGCGTTGTCGGGGATAAATTTGGGTTCTGTTGTCATTACTGTCTTTCCGTTTGCACTTTGCGGCATTTCGTCCCGTGCGCGTTCTTTTTCATATTCGTTCACCATATTTGGTAATACTAATTTTTCCATTAGTTTCTTTATTAAAGTTGATTTTCCGGTTCTTACTGGACCAATAATACCTAAGTATACCCCGCCTTGCGTTCTTTCCGCTATATCTCTGTATATTGCATAATCCGTCATAATAAATCCTCCTGCATATTTAAATAAAGTTTATTAAATTATACGCTGCGAAGATTTTTTTAGAACATTATATTTACAGTATGTTATAATTTCACGCTATAATATTGATGATATGCAAACAGAGGGATGCACAATCAAATTTATACTCCTTTATAAATTAATTTTAATTAATAATTTTCATAATTCTATCTAATTCGTCCTGAAACGCGAACTTTATTGTTATTCGGTCAACGTCATAAACTTTAACGGAATCAATAAATTTATCAACTATTTCTTTTGTCAGCTCTGTTGTTGATTTATATTGTAAAAATATTTTAGAAAATTCTTGTATTGATTCTAACATATTTTCATAGCTTTGTTTTTCGGAAACCAACGAATCACGCTCCGTTGTTTTATTTGCCAATTCTCTTTCAAGTTTTTCCCGTTCTTTTAAATATATTGTTTGGTTAATTTCTTTATTTGTATAGCGTTCATATAGTTTTCTTTTCTCAAATTGTATGGTTTTTATTTCAGCATCAAAGTGGATAATGGAATTTTCCGTTGAGATATTAGGCTTATTTATTGTCTTTTCAACCATGCGGTATAACTTTTTGGTATCAACAAAAACATTTATCTGCGTTAAGAGTGTGAGTAAAACTGTTTCATTTAAGTTTTTTTCGCGTATTTTTTCTTTCATACAGCCATATTCGTCCGAATATCTTACCGTATCGCAAAAATAAAATGGATAGCTTGTATCGCCTCTATAATGCAACAAATGCCCGCATTTAGCACACCGTACTTTTTTATAAAGCGGTCTGTTGGATTTAGTTTTTGTTCTGTTTTTCGATTGTCTGTTTATAATTCCAGCTACTTTATCGAACTGCTCCTGCGTTATTATAGCGGGATGTGCGTTTGGTATGCGTACCCATTCATTTTTGGGTTTAAATAAATGTTCGTTGCTTCCTAATTTTCCCGCTTCTGTCATGCCTCCGATATATGTGCTAGTATAGCGTTCTTCGCGTAATATACGGAATACAGGCGCACTTTTCCAAATATTGTTTTCGTTTTGTACAATATTCCAATCCCTTTTGCTTCCGATTTTATTTTTATACTCGGACGGAGTAGGAATATTATCGTTATTTAATTTTATAGCTATTTGAGAAGCTGTATTGCCATCAAGCGTGAGTTGAAATATTTGTCTGACAACGGACGCAGCGGGTTCATCAATAAGAAGAAACCCTCTATCAACATTATCTTTTTTGTAACCGTATATTACGTAAGCACTTGCACACACTCCTGTTTAATTTTTGTCTGTTTAGCAGATTTTATTTTTTTAGAAATATCCATACTGTACATCGCGTTTATCATGTTTCGTATAGGCACGTCTATTTCTGCTGTTGTGCCTTTATGATTATTACTATCGTAATTGTCGTTTATGGCAATAAACCTAATGCCGATATACGGGAATATCTGCTCAATATATTTGCTGACTTCAAGATATTGCCTGCCAAACCGTGATAAATCTTTTACTATTATACATCCGATTTCGCCTTTTTTGGCTTTATCTAATAATTTTGCAATACCGGGTCGGTTAAAATTTGTTCCGCTGTAACCATCGTCAACAAATTCAAGTGTCTGCATATCAATAAATTCATCGGAAGAATATATATATTCTTTTATTAACTGCCTTTGACTGGCAATACTGTTGCTTTCGCCGATATAACCGTCATCTTGCGATATACGTAAATAATAAGCTAAAAATTTATTCATGTTCAGCACCCGCTTCCTCATTATTATCCACGTAAGACATTATAAATTTTAATTCGTCGCGGTATTTAAAAACAATTTTTATTTTATTGTAATCTATCACTTCAATTCGCTCAACTAAAGCCGATACCATTTGAGCGGATAAATGCCGTTCGTTTTCAAACCTTCTAAATTCGGAAATACATTTATTTTCATCTGATAGCATGGCATCATGTCTAAATTTATTTGTTTCCAATAAATCAAGTTCATTTTGCATTTTATCCTTTTCATTCTCGTAGTCAGTTTTCAAACTGATGTAATCCTGTTCACTTATAACACCATCGACATAATCTTTTCTTAAAGAGCCTCTATATAGTTGATTTTGCTGTAATTGATGTTTTAATTCATTAATTTTATTATCAAGAACAACGGTTTGTTTTTTATAGTTTAAATCTTTTTTAACATCTTGAATAATACGGCTAATATTTGCGGCAAGAGTTATTTGATTCTTTATAAAAAAATACAATGTTTCTCTTAAATCATCTTCTTTTAATTGCTTTTTCGTGCAAGCATTTTTATCCACTTGCTCATATACATTGCATAAAAAGGTACAATCAATACTTCCGTCAGTTCGGCGTCGCGTATGCCGCATCATATTTGATTTACAGTCGGCGCAAAAAAGTAATCCTCTAAAAATATTTTCATAACCATCTTTATTATTTATTTTTTTGTTTTTTGCGTTTTCTTTTCGCTGTAAACGGATTTCCTGTACTTTATCAAAAATTTCTTTTTCTATAATAAGTGTATGGGCATTTTCATGGATAATCCATTCATCGCGACTTTTTTCAATACGACCGCCGCCATTAAGAAAATTTGATTGTTGCTTACCTTGTGCTAAAATTCCAGTATATGCGATGTTGTCTGATATATGCTTAACCGCAGATTTATACCAAAACCTTGTATTTTCATGTTTCTTCCCTTTTGTTATGCCTTTTTCAAAGCGATAACGGCTTGGTGGGGTAATTTTTAGTTCATTTAACTTTTTCGCTATCGCTATATCGCTGTAACCTTCTATTACCCATGCAAATATTTGTTTTACAGTAGGAGCGGTTTCCTCATCAATGATTAATGAACTCCCGCATTTTATATAACCATATGGAGCAAAAGCGCCGCAAAACTCACCGCGCTTTTGTTTTTGTATAAACCCGAATTGTGATTTTTTTGACACATCACGAGCATATACTTCATTTATCAAATTTTTTAATGGTACAATCAAATTAGTTTCGTCTAATGTTGCCGTGAGCGAATCATAATTATCATTTACAGAAATAAAGCGAACCTGTAAAAACGGCAATACTCGTTCTAAATAATGTCCCGTTTCTTCAAAATTTCTGCCGAACCTCGATAAATCTTTTACGATTATACAATCTATTTCGCCTAACTGTATATCTTCAATCATTTTTGAAAATCCGGGACGATGAAAATTAGTACCTGTACAATTTATATCTTCATATATTTTATATAAACGCAAGTCAGGCTGTGTCTGAATGTATTGTAGCAGCATATTTTTTTGTGTCCCTATTGAGTCACTTACCTTTTTTCTTATATCTTCAACAGACAACCTTACATAAATGGCTGTTTTATATATTTTTTCAATTTTAGAAGAAGCGTTATAAAACGCATTTTCGTTGTTTATTTGTTTTCTTGATTTACGAGCCACTATTTGCACCTCCTTTATTTTTTTCACATTCCTGTAATAAATTTTTAATCATTTCAAGTTTATCCTGAAAATGAAAAGTAATAGTAATTTGTTTTTTTTCAAACAAATCTACACGCTTAATTAAATTTACTACAAGCTGCCGTGACAATTCCGATACATTTTTATATTGTATAAAATGTTCTATCCATTTTTGAATATTATTATTTTCACTAAATAATAATTCTGATTCTTTTTTCAATATTTTTATAGCCTGACTTAATTCATCTATTCTATCGGTATAATCTTTGCCAAATACCAAAAAATCTTCTTTAGAAACTTCACCGTTTTTATAATCCTTATACAACGAACGCTTATATTTTTCGCAGTTTTTGATTTCATTTTCACGGTCAGTAATTTGTTCAGATATTTTTTGAATATTTATTTGCTGATAGGGTAACTTTTGGATGTAATCCAAACACTTTCCTAAATCAAGAATGGCATTCATTTGTTTTACTATTGCTTCCATAATTGCCGTTTCAAGTTCATTCACAGCATAACTGTGAGATGTACAACCTTTTCCCGCTTTATTTGTAGCACAGACATAATAATAATATTTACCGACTTTTTTGCGGACGATATTATTACCACAGTCACCACAAAACATTATGCCGGACAACGGAAATACAGTAGATTGTTTTGGCGATGTACGCGTATCTTTGCTTAAAAGATCATTTACTATTTCAAAATCCGTTTTGCTTATTATTGCTTTATGCGCTTCTTCCACAATGTTCCATTCATCTTCCGGTTTAGTAATTTTCTTTTTTACTTTATAATTGGGGGTTGTCCCTTTACCTTGTACTAATGTACCAATGTAAACTGGATTAGTTAATATTCGTCCAATAGCGACAGCAGACCATAAAGCCCTTTCATTTTTTTGAAAATACGTACTTAGATGTACCCCTTGTTTCTTTTTGTATTCAATCGGAGCCGGTTCGCCTATATCGTTTAAACGGTCAGCTATTTTTTGGTTACTCATTCCTTGAATTTTCATGTTAAAGATGTCTTTAACAATTTTTGCAGCGTATTCATCTACAACAAGCCTATGCTTATTCAATTTATCACGCATATAACCATATGGTGCATGAGGGGTAACAAAATCGCCGTTTTTTCTTTTTACGTTTAAATTGCTTCGTATTTTTATTGATATATCCCTCAGATATTGTTCATTTATAAGATTTCTGAATGGAATAATAATTTCATCTGAATCACTTTTGGGATTATTACTATCATACCCATCGTTTATAGAAATAAGGCGTACTTTGAGTTTCGGCAAAATATCATTCATTAATTCGCCGACTTCAATATAATTGCGTCCAAGTCTTGATAAATCCTTTATTATAATACAATTTATCTTCTTTTCTTCGGCATCTTTCATCATTTCTATAAAAGAGGGACGTAAAAAATTGCCGCCGCTATATCCATTATCAGAACGCTCTGATATAATTTTTATTTCCGGCTTTGATTTTACATATTCTTTAATTAATTCTAATTGATTTTCGATTGTACTGCTATCCGCATCATCTTTACTTGCACGCGCATAAGCAACTGCATTAAAAGAAAAAGACTGCATAACAAAATCCTCCTGTTTTAAATTAATGCCAAACAGAATAAAGGGATTTCGTTAATTTAGTCCTGCATTTATTATAACGCTATGTATCATGGTGTGCAATGTTATAAAAACCTACATGAACGAACGAAAGAATCCCTCCATACAATCATCTATTGTTGTTTCTGTTTCAGAGTATTCTATTTTTACAAGTATTTTGCCACAACGAGTCAAATATGGATTTCCTCCCGATTGGGCAATGTGGTCTAAGGTGCGTTCAAGTAAGGGTTTGTCAATATCTACGTTTATATCTCGGACATCGGGTATTGTATCAGGATCAATATAATTTAATATCTACATTACGCATTAAGTCCAAATCAGGATATATAGGTTGCCTCATAAGCGATTGCGAAAGTCGCCAACCCGCAATATAACGGGATTTATTTAACATCAAAACAGTATAACTCCTCACTGGAATATGGTAAAATTGAATTGTCGAAAACCAACTAACCAAGTGCCGAAAGGAGTCATACGTAATGAACGCATATAAACAGCTATCGTTGGCAGATATATATTCAGAATGTCAAGATATATATGAAAATGATAAGCCGAAATTCTTGTTACTGTTGGAAGAACATATCCGTCTTGAAGAAATAATACCAGCATCATTCTACATACATTACCACACATGGAGAGGAAGACCACGCGAATACCCGTTGTGCGCCTTACTGTGGGCGTTGATAATACAGAAAATCTTCAGTATACCCACAGATACGCTACTGCTCGTATTCCTTCATTATTCCAAAGAGTTACGTGAATTCTGCGGATTCGACAAAGTACCTGATGCGTCCAAGATAACACGATTCAAGCAGGAGTTTTTGGAGGACTTACAATCGGTATTCGACCGTCTTGTCGATGTTACTGAACCGATATGCCAAGCTATCGACGCCGCCAAAGCTGATATGACAATCTTTGATTCTTCCGGTATTGAAGCGTATGTCACAGAAAACAATCCCAAGTATGCAGATCGCATTATACGGCAAGTTAAGGCATACGCCAAAGCTATGAACTTCGATAAATCCTATGACCCACATAAAGCCGCTTACGGTAATATGCCGAGTTGTGCTCGCGCGAACCCTGAAATCAAACAACTTTATATCAACGGACATTTCTGTTATGTCTATAAATTTGGACTTATCACAAATGGATTAGGCGTTGTACGTCATATCTCTTTCTACAACAAAGGTTTTTTCAAGAAACATCCTGAAATCGTTTTGGAGAAAAAGTCTGATTCACCTGAGGAAGACAAATCCGTACATGACGCAAGATTACTCATTCCGACCTTGCAGGATTTTTTCAAGACTCATCCGCTTATCAAACCCAAAACTTTTCTCGGCGACTCCGCTTTTGATTCGGTTCAAATTTACAAAGACTTACTCACAGGCGACACTTTCGGACTAAACAGACATTTTTCAAAAGCCTATGTTCCTCTCAATGACCGCTCAAACCTTGATAACCCCGATTATACTATTAATGAACACGGTGTTCCATGCTGTCCTAATGACCCTTCGCTTCCAATGAAACCCGAAAGTAACACTTCTCATCTCCGTTGCGGTATTCCTTCTTTCAAATTCGTCTGTCCTAAAATGAGGAACACCAAAGGTAATGACGGCAAATGGCGTCGTATCACGTATTGCGAGAAACCTTGTACAAAATCAAGATGCGGCAGAATGGTTTACATTTACCCCGAAAAAGACCTCCGTGCTTACCCTGGTGCTATTCGCGGTTCTGACGATTGGGATAATACTTACAAAATTCGTACTGTCGTCGAACGCTCCATTAGCCACTTCAAAGACTCTTTTTCCCTTGCCGACAGACGAACTCACAACGAAAAGACTTTACATGCCGATTTATTCCTTGCCGGTATTTCTCAGCTGCTCACCGTTTTCCTCGCTGATAAATTACATCGCCGCGATTTGTTCCACTCTATTAAGCCTCTTATTTCTGCCTAATCTGCTTCTCTTCTTTAGTTTGGGCTTGCTTTGCTATACCCTTTTTTCTGCTTCTCTTCTCCTGTTATATTTTCCCTTTCTCTACGTGGCTTGTTTTTTCGTTTCGCAATTACCTATTGTTTTCATATACAAAATAAGTATGAAAGTTTATCCAACTGTATGACAGCTAAAATGTATGATTTTTTCATGATATACTTTTCGTTTAAAATATTTTATAAATATTTAAAAATTAAAAATCACACATGCCCTATCAACGCCGTCAAATTTTTTCAAGCCTACATGAAGATTTTTGCTTGCTTACTCCATAAAACAAAAATGTTGGGTTCACATACGATAGAACATATAAGTCCCAAAATATAAATTAAATAATTTTAAAAATCGCATATCAGAGAATCATAATTATACTCAGGAAGAAGATTACATAGATAGCTGTATACCATATTGTATGCCTCTAATGATTGAAGCCGTATATCATCTGCATTCCAGCCGACTAAGTTGGTTAGTTCATCCCCAAAAGTTTTATACCATGCTGCGTCCGCACAATAGCTCTTTTTTCTGTATCTCATATTCAAATAATCTTTAATTCGTTCTTCAAGTTGAAGCAACCTGTTATCGTATTTAGCGAAGTTTAAAAATTCTTTTCTTGTTGTTTTTTTGTTCATGAGGATTCCTCCGTAAAAATATATTTTTCTGCAAACAAGCTCATTTGAAATTGACTCCAAATTGGGAACCATTTTCATTTACTTCATCAAAATCACAATAAAAGGCCGGAAATCCACCAAAAAGAGATAGAGTCCGGCCCTAAGTTCTGATTTTGCTTGTGATCCGCCGTATTTGCCACGCTCCCCGGCAGAAAGGCGCGGTAATCCGCGTCAAGGGGGTGTTTATACTCCATATCTAAAATAATTTTTTGATAAGAGTATATTTTACAGGCTACGGCTGGCAGCCGTATCATAGCCCCACGATACCGTCGTTTTGCCAAAACAAACGCATACCGCAGGGACTCCCCATCAATTCTGTGTGGGGTCGGGAGAAAGTTTCATTATATCCTGCGCGTTTCATCGCGTACCGGCTTGCCATAACCGGGTCTAATGAATACGTTTATCGCACTAACGTCTTCCGACGAAAGTATGGCGCCGTTCATTATGCCGCTTGCTTTTTAGTGCCGCACAGGGTTTGTACCTGAACACCGTATATTCAATTTTCAAAGTTCAATTTAGTGGGTAAAATATACCCTTCTAATAACCGTGAGATTTTTTAGCCAAAACCGACCCCATATTCATAAATATTTTTTAAAATTTTTTTAAGGGCTATGATTCCGCGTTCTATTGTTTTTCTGACATTCTTTTCATCCACTTGCTCTGAACGTGCAATATCGGCTTTACTGATACTCAAAATGTAGTAAAAATAAATACGCTTGCTTTGCTTTTCCGGCAAACTATTAATAGCAGCATAAAGCTGTTCTTTGGTCAGTTTGTCTGCGTATTCCTCAAATACCGGATCGAAAATCACGCTCTTAACATCTTTTTCAATCCCGTCGCCGCAATCAAGTGAATAATGAGCTTCATTATTTATCTGTCTTTGTTGGGAACAAATCCCTGATATTAATTGTTGCCATTAATTTTCCTCCGTTTCGATTTTTTGTTTGCGGGTAATCGAAACGAATCGTGGCGGCGAACGACAATGAGGTTTAAAATAAAAGTTAAAAGGTAATGTTCGGGAAATAGAAAAAAGTTTTTTTATAACGCAACAGAAAAAGAAATAAAGACAAGTGATATTTGTTGGGAAATAAAGGGAAAAGCATTTATTTGTCGAAAAAAAAAAGCCTGTAATTCCTCTCGAAATTACAGGCTTTTTATAAAGTAATATATTGTAAATATAAACAATCCACCAACCTCCTTGTTCAATTTAAAAACCATAATTTGTTTAAAATTGAACACATTTTTAGTTGGCAGAAATTACATAGTTGGTAATAGTATATTACCAACCACTTTTTATATTATACCATAAATATCAAAAAATAGCATAAAATAGCGAAAAAAATTATATTTTTTTAAATAATAACATATTTATCATAAAAACATATATTTTCTTTTGAATTATTGTGAAATTTTTGCAGATGCAAATTTTATTAAATTTTTAAAACGATAAAATAATCCTTTTTTATAATAGATCATGCGGGCGGAATCGCAAGGGAGGACACCACAAAAATCACAGGGCATGGAGATATAACAATTCTACAATCAGGCAGGAAAAAAATATTTTTCCTGCCTGATATCTGCTTTTTACACTCGCATGTTCTTGAAAAACCGTTTCCGCAAAGAACCAAATAGTATAATTCCAAATACCACAATCCCGCCGTACATCATTGTGACTTGGGTAATCAAATATCCAGCATATGACGTGCCTGCGGAAAAAAACTGATATGTCAGATAAAGTCCTAATACCCCTCCAAGTAAAAGAGGTAGAAAGAATATAATCGCTGTGTGCGTTTGTAGGTAGCTTCGGCACTCGCGAGTGGTTAGACCGACTTTCTTCAGTATAGAAATATTTTCGGCCTCCTCATCCGTGTCTGCGGCGATTTTATAATACAGAACGATACACGATGAAGCAAGGAACAGCAAACCGAGAAAAGCCATAGCAAACAACAGAAAACCATTTGCTCTGAGCAGAATTTCATGTCGCTCCGTTTTACTGAGCGGACGCAGACCATTAATGTTATCTTTGTCTGTCAAGTCAAACTCCGCTGCATCACGCCAAGTCTCAGCAGAGATATCGTTTTTCAGGGTAAGCAATGCGAGCAAATTATCCATTACGGCAGCGTGGTCACCGGTCGCAAGCTCGAACGCAATCAGCGCGTTATCCTGCATTGGCAGGCTTGCGTACACCTCATCATCAACAACATTCGCGTGTGAGCGTATAAATTCGAGGGAGCCGTGGGAGTTGACGAACGGCAAAAACATCAAGGTCGTTTTCTCTTGCTCATACTCCAAAATATTAACGCCGTCAAGCGTCTGTAAAAAAGCCTCCTTGCTCAAATCAGTCTGCCGGAACGCCTCCGCCCTTGCTATGCCCTGTGCGTATGGCTCGATGACGATTACTGTATTGAAAGACAAGCCGTTTTTTGTAGCCTCAGCATCGTTTGTCACAATGAGTAGCTCCTCGGGCTTAAGGTCGATATTTTGCCCTGTAAAGTGATTAAAATCGGACTCGCTGACGAGATATGTGTTCTGACGGAAATTGATAAACAGACCGTTTCGCTCATTAAGTTCCCGGTATACCAACCCGTCAAGATATGGCATCATTTTTATGTCGGCAATCTCGCCGCCTGCGTCGGCTACATTTTCACCAAGCTCACCTTCGGTAACATTATTAATTTCGCCGCGCCGTTCCACCATAAAATCATAGGGCTGAAAAGAATCAATCGTCATTTCGCCGTATGTGTAGAACGACATTCCTATGCCGATAAAAAACACAGCGAAACCGACGAGCAAGGTCACACTGAATAACGAAACTCTGTATGCTTTGAATTTATGTTGGAGACCCGACAAGAGCAATATGTTTCGTTGATAAAGGGCGGGAAAGTACCTGAAAATCCATGCCATGCCCGCTACTGCGCTGCCGATTAGAAAAAACATAGAAACGAGCATGACGGTAATGACGGCAATGACGCTCAGTTGCATATACTCTCGTAAAAACTCTTTTATCCACTCTGCGCCTGTCATTATTGCGTGAAACATAAAAATTGAAGCGGCGAACATGATGAAAGACACGATTCCCACAAGTGTGTTTTGCTTCGATGTACCTTTTGTTTTAGAGGATTTCGTTATTTCCACAATAGATATTTTGCGGATAAACCGAGCCGTCGCAATTTTCTGGAACAGGAATGTAAACGCTAAAACACCAAGACTAAACAAGAATGTTTCGTAACAAATTTTTACCAAATGCGAAAATTTGTGGATTACTATTTTCGTCGCCTAATGTGGCACTTGTTAGAATATATTGCGGATAGTTCCCCTTATCAACAAGGCGTGTTTCAACACGCCTAACCAACATTGATGCTTCTATTCCCGTTGCACCTTTATAAATATGGGCTTCGTCCAGTACTACAAAACGAAGTTTCGCATTATTGAATACTCGGTCATCGTTTGGTCTTATCAGCATATATTCTAACATTGAATAATTCGTAATTAGTATATGCGGCGGTTTTTCGCGCATAGCATCGCGAGAAACTCGTTCGTTCGGAAGTGGTTCACAGCCGTATGTAGTTATATATTTTTGCAATCCCGCTTTTTGTGTTTGCTCTGTATTCCCGTTATACACGCCAAATGTAATATCGCTCTCTTTGAACAATTCTCTTAAACGCTTTACTTGGTCGTTTATCAGTGCGTTCATTGGATATATAACAATAGCGCGAACGCCATCATCAAGTCGTCCAAATACTTCTGATTCGTGGAGCAACGAATTTATAATTGGCAGCAAGAAGCATTCCGTTTTGCCTGAACCCGTACCCGTCGTTACAATAATATTATCGCCATTTGCGACTGAACGGACAGCAGATTCTTGGTGAACATACAACGGGCGGTCTAATTTAAAACCTTGCCCAAATGATGCGAACAAAGGCGACATTATGCCTTCTGCCATAAGAGCACGAATTGTCTTGCTCGTTTTATAAGCATCGCCAAGTTCAAGATATACGCCTTTCGCAATCACTCCATCCTTACGAAGTTGGTCTCTTAATAAAGGAGCATATTTTTTATCAGATATTGCGAGGGTGGTCGCAATATAATCCGCGAATGTTTCTTTGATTGCATTTGAGAGTGATATAGGATTTAACATTAATTTTTTTCCTCCTCTATGTACTCGAAATAATCGGGGAAAACGAAAAATCGTGAGAGATTTTGCGGTGGGTCACGGTACTTAAAAAGTTCTGGCATAAATTCTTGGCTTTTGTCAACAAATAATCCCTCTCCCTCGTCAAAAGTAATATGCAAACGGTGAGCGTGTTCATTGACAAGGTATATATCTATTGGATTAAGGTCAGTAAAGTAACGTTTTCCATTACGAGTGTTAAAAAACATTTTCGCTTTATAATGCGGGTATTCGCCATTCAAATCGGTATATCCGAGATTTTCTGTCCCGATATATTCAATTTTCTCAATATAAAATGATTTTATATCAAGATAATTTCCGTCTTCTAAAACCCTTGAAACCCGTAGTGTCAAATCCCGGAAAATAACTTCTGCTTTGTTTCCGAATGTGACGTAATCTTTGTAAACATTTATTCTATTTTCGCCAAAGGCTGTATCAGTAACAGCCATAATTTTGCATAGATATATTTCAGAGAAGGCTGGAAAACTATTGCTAAGATTACGTTCACCTTGTTCAATAATAATCATAGGAGTAATCGTCCGTTTAGATACAAACGATATTTCCAGTTTCGACAAATCATCGCCAATAAAAGAAGCAGGATTAATCCATGTCAAAGCATTACCGTTCAAGTCAAAAATCGGCGATGTAATCATGCAAGATTTAAACACAACGTCAAATAAAGTATGCTTTTCGTCAAGAATATATATATTTAACGGTAATTTTTCTTCTTCAATATCAGTGGCTTGAACCATATTTCCAAATGAATAATCATATCCTCCGGGAGCATTTGTTCTGACAAGCGTGTTATTACCTAATCGCAATGATACATTTAATGATTCTGCACAGTTCACCCGAATTTTTGCTGACGGCGGAATGGCATTTTTCCATATCGCGTTTTTTGGTATAGGATTTCCGTCCAGAGTTAATGAAATTTGAGGTATCTTAACGGCTATTTCGCCTTCCTTGTAAGGCAATTTCATTACTCGCCTTACGTTATCAGCAGTTTCACCATAAAATTCGTTGTCAATCGTCAATTCAAGGTGTATTTCATCTTCTGTTTCAAAATAATAAGGTTTGTTAAAAACAACCTTAACATAATTAACTAAATAAAGTTGTACTTCATATAATGCTTTTTCAGATTCGTTATCAAGTAATAAGATTGTATGACAGCCATTTGTTTCGGGAAGTTCTATTGTATATACACCTGCATCTTCACTTGTAACGGTAATTGGAATATCACCGGAGACAGCCTTGAAATCACCAATTTGCCCTGTCGCAAGCAACGATAAGGTATCACGCGCATAAACAGGATAGTTTTTCCCATCAAAAATGTACTCAAGCTGTGACTGAGGTAATCCTATACGAATAGAACCCATCGGAGGACGAGAACAACAAATCAACGTATCATTAACATAAATAGAGGATTCACCTTGCAAATAGATGTTATATAGTTGTGCAAAATATGTTTTACGTTGTTTATCAACATCACCTTGAAAAACAACTTTTATATTTTTTGGAACAAATAATAAGTAATTGCCTTCATCGATAATTTTATTGGTTATTAGTTTATCATCACGAAAAATCAGAGAGTTACATCGTAAAGTTCCTGCCGAAGAATATATTGTTTCACCTGCAACGGTTATCTCAACGCGCATAGTTTGAAAATCAACATCAAGCAAATCGGAGAGAGGTATTGTGGTTTCTTCAGAGGTACAGGCGTAATCATTGCCATATATAGCTATTTGCTGTCTGTATCTGTATATATCATTATTGTCGGAATATATTACAATAGTCGGATTATCACGGGTATTCAAACGAATAGAAGGAATCTTTAATGCAGGTTCAGCATCGGAATCTAAAGCATAAAATACACGTATTTTCCCATAAGAAAACACAATATCTGTAGTTCGTCTGTGAATAGGGGTGTTTTTTTTAATATTGGAGGTTGTTATTTTTCCAATATACCATTGAGTAATTAGAGTATTTGTATAATTTACTGGCGGCAGTTCTTCACCAGACAATAATTGGTCTATTCTTTGAAGCAACCTTGTCAAAAATCTCTGCATATACGCAGGACGCTGTGCTAAAAGTGCACGAATCCCTGCTTGTATGCCGATAACATTTCCTTTAATTTCTTCGTCCAACTCAATAGTTGTACCTTTGCAACGGTCGCATAGAACTTCTGTCATACGCACAATAGCAGGGTCATCAAAAGATACAGAACAATCCAAGTTGTTTCTATAGAATAGAAATAAAAAATCCAACAACGCAAAAAAACTTTTTTTTGGTGCCATTGCATGGGCAAGAACGGTCGAATAGTAACTATTATCTCCACTTGATTCTTTAAGGAAAACTCTATTATATTGTGTGCAAGCTGTTTTAACCGATTCAGTCAAAATTTTATACATTTCATCAGAATACTTATAGCCAAGCTGTTCACATATATATGCCCAAAATCCGCTTTTTTCAGTACGTTCCCAATTTTTCGCATGATGAATAACAGTAATTATTATCGCTAAATGTGCAACATTTTTAATTTTTTATATTCAAGAGCAAGTTTTATAGCCCTTTGTGCTGTTTGTTCAATGGCACTAAAACTTTTTTCAGGGATAACAGCCATGCCTAAAAGAGGATATGCGGCAACGATACTATTCAAAATAGTTCTGCCAGATGATTCAGAAGACGGCGATGTGCTGTGAAATATTCGCATATCTCTTTCAATTTCATTACTCATAGCATTTCCTCCATATACCTGATTAAATATTATTCAGGTAGTTTATCAATTTTCGTTTTTGCTTCTTTTGTCCTGCCGTCAATAGGTTTCGGCGTTCCTTTTGGTATTACCCAAATATCGCCTAATTTTGTTGCGCCATTAAGTAATTTATTTTCACACATAGATTGAACCCGCCGCATAGTTATACCCCATAATTCGGCGGCTTCTTTTGTTGTAATCCAATCCATTTTTAAGACCTCACTCATTTTCTATATCATCGTCTTTCGGTTCTATGAAATAGTCGATTTGCTTCTGTAAATCGCTTTTGGTAAATGATTTACGGCGTTCAAGACGTTCTTGTGCTTCGCATAGTATTTCGCTTATTTTGCGTTCCAACTCTGCTTTAGGCGGCAAAACTGTCCAATACTCAGCAACGGCAATTCCCTCTTTGTCAAGTTCCAAAAGCTCTATTTGGTCACGGCTTGCCGTTGTGCAAAGTATAATTCCAATCGGCGGATTTTCATCTTCCTGACGTTCATATCGGTTAAGCCATTTCAAATAAAAACGCATTTGTCCCATATAATGCGGCTTAAAACGTCCAATTTTTAATTCCACAGCTACAAGCCGCCTCAATATGCGATGAAAAAACAATAAATCAAGAGCGAAGTCATCACCATCCATAGTCATACGTTTTTGGCGTTCAACGAATGTAAATCCATGACCAAATTCAAGTATAAATTTTTCGAGTTCTAATAATATCGCTTTTTCTAAGTCGGCTTCAAGAAAATTTTCTTTCAAGCCCAATATATCAAGCATATAAGGGTCTTTGAACATATTAAAGGGTATAATTGAATGTTCTGTCAAACCCGCATTAGCAATCTCGCGCCGTTCATACGCTTTACGTGATATTTGTTTACGCAATTCCCGAATACCTAAATGCCTTGCTACCGCGTCATTTGCGTAATATAATCTTGCTTCTTCGGTTTTTATTGGTAAAATTTCAATAAAATGCGACCAACTCAATTCTTGCGACAGCGTCGCAAGAATTTCAATGTCAAAAAACAATTCCGCAAATTTTATCATGCGGGTTACTTTTGTATATTCAAAACTGGTTCCGTATTTTGCTGACAATTTTTTGGATAGCGTGGCAACAATTTTTTTACCATATTCAGCACGTTCTCCATCAAGTACGATAGTTTTTATATAATGACCGACTTCCCAATACATTAAAGTTACTTCACGATTTGCGTATGAGCCTGCGCGGGATTTTCTATTTTCAATAATTGCTGCAACTTGTTCAAATAGGACGATTTCATCTATTGTTCCGTCTTTTTTTACGACGAGTTCACTCTTCACTTCAAAGCTCGGCATTAAAGGTATCAACATATTGCCATTCTTATTTTTTCGCTTATCCATATAGTTTTTCCCTCCATAGCAAAGCGTCAATCTACATTTTATGACAATTAAATTATATTACGTTTGGGCGAAATATGCAAGGCAAAAAAATATTTTTCACAAATTATTTACAGTTTAGACTTCAAACCCCCTTGATAAAACATAGCGGAAGTGTTAGGTATGGGAAGTGATATATTTTGCCCTTTGACATTTATCTTACTCCCTTTCGGCAAATGAGATACATCAATTCTGATTTCCTTAAAACGAGCGTAATAATCCGTCTCAGATTGCGCTTGTATTTCGTTTATTTGAATACCGCTATCTCTTATATCCGCTGTGTTATACAACAAAGCCGCCGGAATAATCATTGTGATAACCGCAACAATAACGCATATACACACTATACCGGCAACCGAGATTTTCCTTTTGGCTTTGGTGATAGACTGTGTAATAGTTGATAACAAGTGAAATCGCCGTAATAACAAGCCACAACGTTATTCCTTTCAGCATAAACCACGCCGGGACGGGTTTGCTAACAAGAAAAGCAAATATTTTCGGGAAATTTTCAAATACCCATTGCAGATTTATAATCATTAACGATAAAAGCGTTGTAAACCCGACTACCGCATAATATCTCCATTTTCGCAAAATCGCACCGATAAGTCCAAACACGGCAATAATCAGAAAACTGTAAACAGCGTAGGTTAAAAACCCTACAATGATAAACCCGACGTCAAAGTTAAGTGCGAAATGAATATTGTCTTTAAATAACGAAAGCAACTTCAAAATGCCGTAGTCCAGCAAATACACAGCAAGCGCGGTTAATCCCACAACTAATGCGAGAGCATAATTTAACAATTGCGTCGTGATAAAGCGGCTGTTGTTTGTTTGCGGAAACACCGACAAACAATCATTTACTTGCCTGTATGTGAACATACCAACAAGATAAACAAGTGCCATACCAAAAAAGAATGAGGTCGAATAGTCTGTAATCGTATGCGGCATTACGGTAATATTGTTATCATAAAACACGCTGTAAACTGTCGGGATTAAACTACCGAGAAACATAATTGCCGCCACAATGAAAATCACATAAAATTTTGAGATTTTCAACTTGATTTTCAGCAAATTTCTAATAGTAACGTATTCATTTCTTACCATAAACATTCAAGCTCACCCTCCTTATTTTGGCGTGTTAAATATATGCACAGTTCCTCTGCCCGAACGGGCGAAATATTTAACCCTTTTGCTCTCGCTTCGGCTGTAACCGTTTCTGTCAACGGTTCATAGACTACCGCAAAACTTGATAATTCACTTCTATTTTGAGCGATTGTTTTTTTGCTTGATATAAAGTTCCGGAGCATTGCCGAATCACCGTCTATGCGGTAGGCACTTTGACGCACATCATCAATCGGACTGTGCAAAACGAGTTTGCCCTGTTCAATCAAAAGAATGTCCGACAATATGCCCTCAATCTCTGAGAGCAAGTGGCTCGAAATAATAAAAGTTCGCGGATGTTCGGCAAAATCACGTAGCAGAATTTCATAAGCCGATTTTCTGACCGTGACATCCATACCCAAAACAGGTTCGTCTAAGAAGGTAAGCGGAGCGCGGCACGACAAGCGCGCACAGAAAATTAAATATGCTGCCCATTCCTTGAGAAAGGTTTTTATATTTCATTTTGCAGTTCAGCTCAAAATATTTCATCAACTTATTTGCGAAAACAAAATCAAAATTTGTAAACATTGTTTCATACGCGTATAAAATGGTTTGTAAATTAAGACTTTTTTCATAAGCTACATTATGATAAGTATAAACCAATTTGTTAAGCACCGATAAATTATCCATCGGCTGCTCACCGAACACATACGCCTCACCGCAAGACTTATCGAGTAAACCCGCAAGGATTTTAAGGAGCGTGGTTTTTCCCGAACCGTTTCTGCCGATCAAGCCTGTAATACTGTTTTCAAAAATTGTGACCGATAAATCGGAAAGTGCATGAGTTTTTCCAAATTTTTTTCCAAGATTTATTGTTTTTATGACGTCACACATCATTATTCCCCTCCAAACTTTTATAATATTTTTTTATTTCGTTTATGACTTCGTTTTCTGACAGTTTTACTTTATTTGCTTCCGATACAAGATTTGCAATAAGTTCTCTGAAATTATTTTCCCGCCGTTCTTTTAAAAGCCGTTCCAAAGCTCCATAAGAAACTGTCATAGATGAACCCCGTTGTTTTTCAAGTATACCCTTTGATACAAGCACATTAATCCCTTTTGCCGCTGTTGCGGGATTGACATTCAATTCTTTTGCAATGACAAGCTGAGAGTATGCTCCGCTTCCCTCCGTAAGTTTTCCGCTGATAATATCATCTTCAATAGCTTCCGCAATCTGCACATAAACAGGCTTTATACTGTCAAAATTTATTTTCATTATCTCATTCCCCTCGCACAATACTACATTGTATATGTAAAGTAGTATAGCACGTTAAAAAGTATTTGTCAACAGCATTATTAAAATTTTTCAAAAAATAAGACAAAGCATTCATTTGCTCTGTCTTATGAAATGCGGAGTTATAAATAGGCATATTATGCCATCGAAAACACATAATACAAGATTGCTGCCTTTCTCCGCTTCATGCTTTTTTATCATTCAAAGGAAATATTAAATTTCACGCCTACTGCCGTATTCTCTATTTTGTACATTGCATGATGCTGATCAAGTATCATTTTGACAATGTACAATCCCAAACCGCTCCCCCCTGTTTGTCTGTTGCGGGACTGGTCTACGCGATAAAATGCTTCAAATAATTTTGGTATGTCAGCTTCGGGAATATGAACACCTGTGTTTTCAATAATGAAGTTTACTTTTTCATTGATTTTCCAAACCTTAACAAAGATATTGTTTCCAGTTGGCGAATAATGAATTGCATTGCTAATGAGATTATTGATTACTTTTTTCAATAAAGCTTTATCACCTTTTAATGAAAGATGTTCTTCGACATCAAATTTCGCCTGTAAAGATTTTTTGATAAGCAAATCTTCAAAAGTCGAAATCATATTCTTAACCATATCAGAAAAATCAAACTCATCAAGGTTCAACAAAAAGCCGGACGATTCCATACGCGAAACAGTTAAAATTTCTTGTACCATGCTTTCCATACTGATAGCTACTTCAAAAAGAACGGGCAAGATATTTGTCCCTGTCCTGATATGTTCCGACATTGTGCAGCATTCCCTCTAACTGTCCTTTTATTATAGTTATAGGAGTTTTTAACTCATGGGAAACAGCCGAGAAAAATTCAAGCCGCGCTTGCTCTAATTTTTTTCTTTATCAATATCATTTTGCAGTTTAACATTGGCAGTCTGCAATTCAGATAAAGCGGCTGAAAGTTTGCTTGAAAGATTGTTAAGGCTTTTTGCCAAAACGCCTAATTCATCATTCCGATTTTCTTCGCAATGCCAATCCAAATCAAGCGTAGACATTTTTTGTGAAATGCCACTTAGCTTTACAACAGGATGAGTAACAACGCGGGAATAAATAAGAGAACCAATGATGGACATTACGAGTATTACACAAATTAGCCACGGCAGAATATTCCCTAAAGTTTCTGTCACCTGATTTACTGCTTGCGCTCCGCCTAATACAATCAATTTATATTGCTCGTCCGTATCGGAAAACTTAAAATAATACGTTTGCGACGCACTCATCAATGATATATCATCAACGATACTGGTACTATACGCACCCGCACTATTATCCATTGAATATTCGCCAACAACATTATTTTCTGCATTATCAGCGGTATATGCACCCGCGCTTTGAGTTATCGTTGCGCTCGCTTCATCCTTAATTTCTTCATTATCTTGACTGGAATAAGCGGTAACATTCATATTAGTTGGAATTGATATTTGTTCCCCTGATGAATTACGAAGCTGAATAGTAACGTCATTGCTGAAAATAAACATATCAAATAAATTTCCGCTATCTTCAAGCGTTGTATTTGCAAGGTCATTTATAAAATTCTGAACCCTTTGATTCAACACAGCGTCTAAATTTGACGAATAGGTTTTCGGCATTAAACAAGCAATAAATCCATACGTCAACGCACAGCAAAAAATTAATAACAGGCTCGTCACTATGAAAATCTTAATCGTCAAACTGCTTCTAATCTTCTTTATCAATTCTATATCCCACCCCTCTGATTGTTTCGATGAAATTAACATCCAATTTTTTGCGTAGATTTTTAATGTGAGTATCTACCACTCTTTCGTCGCCATAGAAATCATATTTCCAAAGAGTGTTAAGAAGTATCTGGCGGGTAAGGACTTTCCCTTGATGTGTTAGCAACTCCCGCAACAATTCAAATTCTCTTTGCGTCAATTCGATAGCATCATTGCCGATATATGCTTTATATCCATCTAAATCCAACGTAAGATTTTGGTAATGTATATTGTTATTATGACTGTCCATTTTTTCATATCGGCGTAACACAGCCGCTATTTTGCGTATAAGGATTGGCATTGAAAACGGCTTCGTTATATAATCGTCCACTTGTAAATCCAAACCTTTTATCTGGTCATCTTCGCTGTCTAATGCCGTCAGCATAATAATAGGGACTTGAGAATCTTTTCTGATTAATTCGCATACGCCGTATCCGTCTATTTTAGGCATCATAATATCTAATAAAACAAGGTCATACTTGCTATCAAAAAACAACGCATATCCCTCTATGCCATCATTGGCTAAAGTAATATCATATCCTGCATCGCTTAGAAAATTCTGTAATAATTCCTGTATATCCAAATCGTCCTCAACGATTAATATTTTTCTCATATATCCGTATCGCCTCCGATAAAATCATACCACAGAAATTTGTATTTCGTGTGTAGTTGCAAAAAATTATTTCGATAAGCGGTTGTTACAGAAAGAAAATTTACAAATCCGGCTTTTATTCTGTTTGTGTTTCAGTTATAATAGAGTAAAAATATTATTATCAACGTCACAGTATATTCAGAGCGTTTACAAAAGAAATTATTTTAAGAGGATAAATAAATGAATAAGAAGATTATAAGAAGTATTGTGTTAAGTGTAATTATCAGCATTATTGGGATTACAACGGTTTTCGCAACCGGAGGAATAAAATCAGCTATTCTCTCTGATGTTAAAGTGTATTTTGAGAATAAAAATATTCCGTTATCAAATTCTTTAGTTTCCATTATTAAAGAGGGTGATACTAATTCATTAACATATGGGCCAGTCAGAGAACTTTTTGAAAATTTAGGCTATGACGTAAAGTGGGATAATACAGATAATTCTGTTCGTTTGTCTGCAAAAGTTATTTCAACATTTGATGAATTTTATAATCAAACATTTCCGCTTATTGCGGCTGATTATGACGAAAACGCCTATCTCTATGCGGTAGGTTTTGAGCAAACGGTTCTTAAATATAAGGGGATTTCAAAAGCCTTTGACTGGATCTGCACTACCCCGCGGTTTATTTTGCCAAGATTGCAAGTTTTTGACTATATTAAAAACGGAGTAAAAGAGATAGCAATTTCTTTGAATGTTGCGTCCGGCACAGGATTAGGTATTGATGAATTGCATATAATCGAAGTTAAAAAAGATGCTGATGAATTTATTGATTATAAATTCATGCCGGAAGATTATATCAAGCAAATTTCTGATAATATTTCATATAAAGTTATCGGTGACAAGAGTAAAATGTCCATCCGTATATCATCTGAAAAAAGTAGTGTAGACATCGACATAACAGATTATGTAAAAGAATATGCGGCTGTAGAGTCTGATATAAATCTTTCCTATGGAAGCATTGTTGAATTTACCCCTGAAGAAGATGGCAGAATTGAATTGAAAGCTGGCTTGGGTATCACTATGAAAGGGCATCCTGACGCTATGTATATTGCAGAATTAAAAGCAGATATAACATATAGTAGTGGTAAATTTACACTTTCTAATTATAATGTACAGCAATGGTAAATTTACACTTTCCAATGTTAAATTGATAAAAGTTGGCAAGATGGATGATGAGCATTTTATTCCAAACAATTTAAAATCACACAATGTCGTGATTAACGATATTACCAACGCCATTTTTACAGAACAAGGCAATTCAAGCCTTGTTCTTATTTTATTTAAAATATCATTTTACCCTATGATACGGCAGAAATAACAGATTATAAAAGCGATGGTTAATCTGATATGGGTAACTACACATAAAAAACACATTCATCACAAATGAAATCCAAACTATTATGTTATCTTATAATCACAACACTTTGAAAACGAACATTTATAACTTAATATTAAATTATTGGAGGTACTAAAAGTGAAAAATACAAAATTCAGCTTCAAGACTATTCTTCTTATTTCCTGCGCTCTCGCACTTACGTTAACAACTTGCATAGTCGCAACGGCAAATACTAATAACTCTGATAAGGGCATTTCAGCGAAAGACCAAAGTCCTAACAGCACTCTTTCTAAAAACGATCCATCCACCCAATATCTGAACACTACGTACACTACAGAAAAACAACCGGAAGTTATACAGCAATATGCTAACAATACGGCAATAGTTGAATCATCATCGTCGGAAATAGCCGAACAATACGCCACACGCTTTGACAAATACAAAGATTACGGTTTGACCTACGACCAGACAGCGGACAATCTATACTTTAACGGTAAGTTGGTTCGGTATTTTGAGGACTGGTATCCGGTTGGCGACGATGGCAATGCCGGAATAGATTATTTCAATCAAAACGGCGCGATTGATGTTCACGGCGTAAGAGATTTATCACAATTAATCCACAATACCGATGGTTCATATGACCCAAGCGGCAAGCTGACAGGAGTAGAGCCATACAGTCAAGCTGAGTTTGACGCGAGAGATATTGATAAAATAAAGAATCCGTCACAGGCAATTACTTCAGTTGCCACGGATAACAGCGCGCAAGATAACTCATATCCATACGCCGCTTCCAATTTTCAACTCGCCGAGGAAAGCAACGAAGCGTTTAAAATATACGCTGAATTTGGTTTAACCTACGACAAAGATAATGTATTCCGTTATAATGGGAAAACTGTCAGAAGATTCTTCGACGAGCATGGAACTCTTGCGTTTACAAGAGAAGTCGTAAATGATTACGATAAGTCTGTGGATTTAACGGCAATCCGTGACGCAAACAGGAGATTAACAGGATTGTCCGTTGCAAGCAAAGAAGAATTTGACCAACGGACGGCAAAAATTGAGCAGTCACGGAAAGAATGGGCAGAGTTTCTTAAAAATAATCCGAA
>JALQSN010000720.1:0-25388 GCA_023690525.1 Holotrichia oblita | reverse complement strand
TAGCGTTGACAACGTCTTTGTTTTCTTTATATTTTTTAGCTAAATCCGCGCCGATTTGTATGTGTGTGCCTTCCATTTCGAAGTCTACCGCTTTTCCTATATCGTGCAAAAGTCCTGAACGTTTAGCTAAAGCCACGTCGCCGCCCAATTCGCCGGCCATTGTAGCCGCCAAAAAAGCCACTTCCATCGAGTGTTTTAAAACGTTTTGCCCGTAGCTGGTACGGAATTTTAAACGGCCTAATAATTTAACTATTTCAGGATGAAGCCCGAAAATTCCGGAATCAAATACCGCGGCTTCCCCTGCTTCTTTTATTTGATTTTCTACGTCACGCTTAACTTTTTCCACCATTTCTTCAATTCTGGCCGGATGGATTCTGCCGTCGGTTATAAGCTTTTCTAATGAAATTCTTGCAACCTCGCGCCGTATCGGGTCAAACCCGGATAAAATTACAACTTCAGGTGTATCGTCAATTATTAAATCTATTCCTGTAGCCTGCTCCAAAGCCCGGATATTCCTTCCTTCGCGGCCGATTATACGGCCTTTCATATCGTCATTAGGAAGCGGCACTACCGAAACTGTAACTTCCGAAGCGTGGTCGGCGGCGCATTTTTGTATCGCCATACCGATTATCTCTTTAGCTTTCTTTTCACCTTCCGATTTAGCCTCACTTTCAATATCTCGCACTATGGAGGCCGCTTCTTTTCTGGCTTCACCCTTATAGGTTTCTAAAATTTGATTCTTTGCTTCTTCTTTAGTTAACTCGCCTATTCTTTCAAGTTCTTTAAGCATTTTATGGTGGGATTGCTTAATTTCTTCTTCTATGGCGTTTAATCCTTCTTGTTTTCCTACAATTTCTTTTAATTTTTGTTCTACTTGTTCGTTCTTTTTATCTAAAACCGCTTCTTTCTTATCCAAAACTTCTTCTTTTTGAATTATTCTCATTTCGTTTCTTTGAATCTCGGCGCGCCTTGATTTTACTTCATCGTCGAAATCGTGCCGCAGTTTTAAGATATCCTCTTTAACTTCTAATAATGCTTCTTTTTTAATTGTTTTTGTTTCGTTTAAAGCCTCTTCCAATATTTGTTTTGCTTTATTTTGCGCATTCCCTACTCTTTTTTTATTGTAATATTTTAATCCAAAATAGCCTCCAACAAAACCGGCAGCTAATGCAAACAAACCAACAACCAAAGGAATAACAATATTCCACCAAGCAAGCATTGAAGTAAATCCAATGTCTAACATGATTTGTCTCCCTATTCAATTTGTAATCTATAACCATATGCGGCATGATAAATTAGCCGCCAAATTATAAACAATATTTATATTGTATCCAAATTATAGAAAAATGTCAAGAAATTAACTAAGAACATAAAATAAATTGCAAATTTACAATATATAGTATTATCGACTTTTTTAGATTAAGTTTTGTTTAAAACTTAATCTGTATTAAATATTCTTGATTGAACACAATATGATTATGTACATTGCGGAAAATAATAATACCAAAACTTTATTCTTAAATGATAAATATGTTCCGATAAAAAGGCCGGAAAAAATATACAGTAAAGCTGACGGAATATTAAAATCGGAAATTATAGATTATTATATAAAAATCGCGCCTTATATTCTGCCGCATATACATAATAAGCCTTTTTCTATGATTCATTTTCCGGAAGGCGTCGGCGGAAAATCTTTCTATCAAAAGCAATGTCCGATTGATGCGCCCGATTGGCTGGAAACCGTTAAACTTAAAAGTTCTTCCAAAAAGGGCTTTATTAACTGGTGCTTGGTTAACGATGCGGCAAGTATAATTTATATGGCGAACCGAAGCGTTATAGAAATGCACACATGGTTTTCACGCCTGCCCGATTTAGAAAAACCCGACGTCGCGGTCATCGACCTTGACCCCAGCGGAGATACAGGATTTAAAGAAGCAGTTTACATAGCGCGCGCCTTCAAAATTTTATTAAAAGAATTAAATTTATTTGCAGTACCTAAAACAAGCGGTTCAAGAGGCATTCATATTTATATTCCGATTAAACCCGCCACATTCAGCGAAGTACAAGATTTTTTAAACAAATTATGTAAAATTGTCGTCTCATTGCATCCTAAATTATGCACAACTGAGCGTACAGTTAAAAGCCGCGGCAATAAAATTTACCTTGACGCCATACAAAATGCTTCGGGTAAAACTATAATAGCGCCGTATTCGCTGCGTGCAAGAAACAACCTCCCTGTCGCTGCCCCGCTTTTGTGGGAAGAACTCGATAATGACAATCTAAAACCTGCCGACTTTAACATAAAGAATATTTTTAAAAGGCTGCATAAAATCGGGGACCTTTTTGAAAATTTCTACAAAAGACCGCAAACACTCCCCGTTTTTCATTAAACAATAAGCAAATAGCCCGCTTTTAGCGGGCTATTTGCTTAAAATTTATTTATTAATTTTATTCGTCTTTGTGATCTTTCTTCTTTTTCATTTCTGCCTTTATATCTTCTTCGGTCACTTTATTATACGTATCTTCTCTTAAATCCTCAATCATCGAGCCGGCATTATAAGTGTATTCCATTTGCTTTTGCTTTTCTAATAAGATTCTTATTTTCTTCTTAGTTTTCGCATGTTGAAGCATTATAAGCATGAGTATTAAAACGGCAAGTACGGCAACACTTATCGGAATAGTAATCGCTAAAATCATGCTCGTTTTCATTCCGGCAGTTATTTTGCTTGTAAAGCTATTAAAGTTAAGACCAAACTTTTCGTACCAAACCTTTGTATCAATTTCTACTGTAGTTTTATTTATTCTAGTTATGCCGTCTTTAGTCTTACCTATTCCAGGCACTGTGATATTGTTAATTATCCATGTTTTAAGTTCTTTCGAATTGCTTTCAATAAGCGAAGTAATTCTTATCTTGTCGCCATAGACAAATTCAGGTTTATCAAAAGTAACCCGATCCCCCGTTGGATTAACAGTATACTTAGTATATCCTAAATTAATCGTTATGTTTAAATTTTGATTAATTACGGCAACATCAATTATGATTTTTTTGCCTTCTACATTAACATCTTCTATAACGCCGCCGATATCCCATCTTTCGTCCGCTAATTTTTTAAGCTCAACATAATCCAATAAATCAACTGTAATTTGTAAATTAATACCGGAATTAAAAAATTGATTCAAATTTGTTATCTGCTCATTTGTATCTTTATTTTTTATTACAGGATTACCGACAATTAGATTCGCGTTATAATTTAAGTTTAACTTATAACTTTGAACATAGCGGGCAATAAGCTCGATTTTCTTATTTTGGGTATAATTAAGCGAAAAATCATAGTTAATTATAAATTCATATTTAACGATTGAATCGGTTTCTGAAATACTGTTGGCTAAGAACATATCATTTGCAAAATATTTAAAAAAATACAAATTTTCAAAATCGAATGAAAGTTCTTCGCCGCCGGAAGTTTTAGTTATATTTTTTGAAACTTCAACATAAAGCTTTTGCCCGTATTTGACCGTATTAATATCATCGCCGCTCGTATACCAATTAATAAACTCATTATCCAAATTTGTAATCTCGCCGCCGAATTTATTTACGCACTCTGACGAAATATCAAATTCTTCAACATTAAAATCTATTGAAATGTCAATAGGATTTGCCAAATTTAAGTTATTAATAGTATATATCCCGCCGTTTCCGCTAATAGGCCCGCTGACATTGCCGTTGTTAGTCGTAATGTCTGCCAACTCAACATGTCCGCCTAAGATGCCTTCATAGTATTCATATACGGTAATCTCAATTTTACTTATATCAGGATAATCACCTGAATACACTAATTCAAATTCATATGAATTTATTTCCCCGACAAGATCAGTCAGACTATCATATATCTTAAAGTTTAGAAGGCCGTCGTCATTGTAATTGGTTGTAATGGTTAAATTATCTTCTTCCAGCGCGCCGGCACTTTTATTGCTGTTTATATTTAATCCCACGGCTGTAAAAACGCAAAGCGCGATAAATACCGAAATTAATATTTTTTTCATATTACTCCCCTTCTTTCAAGTTTTTGATACTATCAGATATCGAAAGCCTTGCCATACCTTTTTCATATTCAATTTTTGCTTTTTCAAGCTGAATCTTCTTTTTCTTTAAGGCAAACAGATATAATATAATTAAAATCGCCGCCGTTATTATTAACGTACCGCCGCCGCCTATGCCGGCTATAAATAACGCGCTCATTTTTGTATTAAAACTTAAATCAAAATTTAATTTTTCCAACGCATCAATGCCGTATTCTTCAATAAACTCGCTGCTTAAGTTGATAACTAAAGAATTACCCGCAACTTCGACATATTTTTTATCGACTTTTTGATAGTTAAGTTCTAAATCATAGCCGGTAAACTGATAACCAAAACCTACCTTTAGACTAATGATAATATCATTGTTAATTTGAACTTTATTATCGTTGATTTTCGATTTAGCGTTATTAACGCTAAGGTCGTGCTCAATGGGCTTAAATTCAATACTGATTGACATTTGTCCATCAACTGTCAATGTTTGTTCGCCGCTTATAAAGCCGTTACTATTAACAAAATTATAACCGGTATTAGGTTTTAATTTTATTGTAACCTCATCACCGTGTCTAAGATCGTCACTTTTACCGTTAACTAAAGCAACTTTATTACCGCCCTTATACACTTCTACAATGCCCATATGCTCCGCGCTGCCGACAACATGCGGAAAACTTAAAGACGCTATTCGTCTATAAACCGCTATAATCTTAATCTCTCCGGCATTGAACACAGGCGGGTCATTATCCTCTCCGGCAAGCAAAAGTTCAAGAATATCTAAATTATATACATAGCCTTTTGTGTCCACAGAAAAACGATATTCCGATATAAATTCGCCGTCTAACCATAATTCGTATCCCAATAATGTGTAGTCGCCGTTTTGAGGAATCAGAATAGTTTCATTAGTAGATTGAGTAGCTGTAAATTGCACACTGCCGCTTTCTAAATACGGATTCAATTCCGATAAACTGCCGCCGGCTTCATCAACTGCTTCAAAAATTAAATCTATATTACTAACGCCGATTTTAATTTTAATATAAATATCATTATCCATCTCAAAGCTAAAACCCGGGTCGATGCTTTCAACAGCATAGCCTTGAGCCGGAACAACCGTTATATTTACAAGTGTACCTTTATCAAGCGGCTTAATGTTAGTAAAATAGCCTCTTATAGGCGAACCGTTATTTATGGATATGCCTACGAAAGCATTTCCATCCAAATTTTCGCTATCTTCAGCTCTGAAATATAAATTGTATTGGCGCATAAAATAAGCCTCAACTACAACCTCTTCGCCGTTAATGTGCTGTTGAGTAAAAGCATCAGCAATAAAACCTGCTAAAGAACTATATACAGTTCCGTTAATTTCAAACCTGTCAAACCTGTACCCCGAATTAGAAATATCCGCAGGCACCTTAATTGCTGCCGAAACAAGGTCATTTTGATCAAGCGTAAAACTTGTGCCCGAAATCAACTTATCTATTAAACTTTGTTCCGTTATAGAATTATTATCGCAATCGAAAATTTTAACAGTATATAAATAGCTTTTCGCGCTCTCCTCCCACACGGCATAGAAAACCGTATAGCCGCTTGACTCAAGGTCTTCAACTGTTGTATCGGCAGTTATCTGAAAACTGTTTTTATTGCCGTCAACCGCAAACCAACCTATAAATGAATGCTCTTCATAAACAGGCTGTTCCGGCAGTATGCAATTTCCGTTTACAGGCTGATAAATTTTTGTTTGTCCGGAAGTTCCGTTGTTAAAAATAAAAGTAATAGCTAACATATACCTAACGTCGATATCAAGCGTCGGAAAACCGCCGGTATATATCCACTCGGCTCCGCTGCCTCTATTTGAGTTCAATAAATCGACAAATGCTTGACTTGTTAAAAAGTCTTCGTTATAACCTGTAGATGAGCCGCTCCCACCTACCGTACTGACATTGGTGCCGCCGCTAAAAGTTCCGTCTTGGTTCTTTGTGGCATTGCGTTTCGATGTTGCCGAAGTATTATAATAACAATTAGATAAAGAACCTCCTGATCCGGTTAGCAATCCTGTATAAGAAGAATAGGAAGTATTATAAATAATAAAATCACCTACAGAAAAACAGTTATTAATCGTACCGGATCCCCAACCGGCTAATCCGGCAAAACCGGTCGAACCGCTGGGAGTATTTCCGATATAAATATTACCCGAATTAAAACTATTTGAAATCGTGTAACCATTACGCGCCCAGCCGACTAAACCGCCGGTATCCGTATAAGCTTGTCCGGAGCAAAGTATATCTATATCGCCCGCATTAAAGCAACTGTTAATGGTTAAAGGATTGTTTCCGTCCGCCACAAGCCCCGCGGTGCTTAAAGCAAAATTAGAATTAACTTTTCCAAAATTGCAACTATTTTTTATTGTACATCCGGTTGCCCAAGCTATTAAGCCGCCCATACGGCTCGCAATCGAACCACCGGTGCGGTTATAAGATATATCCGCAAAGTTTACGCAATAATTAAATAAAATAGAACCGGTATTATAGCCGAACAAACCTCCGATATACGAATTTGAACTGCTAATACCGCTATTCGATGTACAATTGATAGTACCCGAAACGGTGCAGTTTTCTATATTTACATTAGTTGCATACCCGGCAATACCGCCGACATAACTGGCACTTGTGTATGAGTTTTGAATAAAACAATTTACATTTAAATTGCAAATTGTAGGTGTAGTGGCATTAAACGTCGCTATATCTATTCTGCCAAACAAACCGGCATACACTAAACTCGCATTTAAAGGCGTCGCTAATTCCGGATTTCCGATATATACTCCGCTTATGGTACAATTTTTCCCGTCAAAATAGCCGCCGAAACTTCTGTTTGAAAGGTTTACGCCCGTTACAGTAGCTCTGTAATTACCTATCGGTATCCAATAATGGGCGGATAAATCTATATTTTGTGTTAATTCATAATATTTCCCCGCCGTGTCAATACCGTTATTAACATTATAAGCCATCAGCGCCAGTTCGGCAGCACTGCTTATTTTATAAGCTGTTCCTGCTGTCGAGCCGTCTCCGCTGCCGACACCGTATGAAGCCGCTTTATAATTATGCCAAGTAGCGGCATCGTTATAAGCAACTATGGGGCCGGCATTCAGACTTGAAACAACAGGTTCGGTTTCATTATTTGCTTTATTAAAACCAACAATCAAGCCGATACCGGAAATAACAAGAACCGTAGCAAAAACAAAAACTAACGTTATCTTTGTTAGACTTTTCATTTATTTCTCCTTCATATAAAATAGTATTGCTTTATTTCCAAAATTTATATTTTAAAATTATTATAGCACAAATAAAAGCTTTTATCAATATTAATTTTAAATTTAAGGCATTTCTTTTTTGATGTTGTGATATTAATAAAAATGAAAAATCGCCGTGAAATAAGCACTGCCGTTATTATTTTACGGCTGAATAAAAAATCAGCCCGAAAAACTATTCGGGCTGTATAAAATTTACTTTTGGTTATAAAATTTGAATCAGTTTATTTTTAGTTAAGTCGCATGAGGTTAAATAATATTCTGTTCCGTTTAATTTGATTTTTAAGTCCGCCCTGCAATCTTTCCCGTGAAGGTGTCCGTACACCACAACATCTATTTTGTGTTGACTAATAATATCGGTAAACAGCGAAGGCTGCCTTTTAACATTAAACGGCGGATAATGCATTAAGCAGATTATTTTGTCGGAATCTTTTCTTATTTTTTCCATTTTATCTACAGAAAGCCTTAGCCGTTCGACTTCCCTTAAATAAATCTTTTTATCTTCTGCGTTAAAATTTTCACCGTCCGGACATGTCCAGCCGCGCGTTCCGCATAATAAAACGTTATCGAATCTTAAAACGTCATTTTGAATCGCATAAATATTTTCCGGCAGCGCTTCTCTTACTTTCCCTATGCTTTGCCACCAATAATCATGGTTTCCCCTTATTAAAATCTTAATTCCGTTAAATTTAGAAATATATTGTATGTCGGGCAAAGCGTCATTTAATCTTAAACCCCAGCTTAAATCACCGCATAAAAGTATTAAGTCGCCCTCACCTACTTTAGTTTTAACTTCTTGTTCAATTTCGCTTAAATAATTCTCCCCTTACGCCGAAAATATCCATCGGCTTTGAACCGGAAAAACATAAGTGCAAATCGGAAATAGCAAAAATCTTCAAACCTGCCCCGCTTTTAAATCTTTTTATTTAACATTTATTATATTCTATTTTTGTTAACTTTGCCAACAAAATTAGCCTTATTTGAGCAGTTTTTACATTTTTCTTCCCCGTATTCCAGGCGATTTTTTTCACAAAAAGGGCAAATGTCCATTTCCAAACCGTCACCGTCGTCGGCAGATTTTCTTAATTTACACATATTACAAATTTCTTCCGTTTTATCCACATAGTTTATCTCGCACAAAGCGCATCTTTTGAATTTCAATTTTCTTTCCTCCGTAAATTTGTTTTTAAACAAATTCTTATTAAGTATGGTATGTATTAAAAAATCAAAATGTTAAAAAACAGAGCGTCTATAAACGCCCTGTTTCCAAAAACAAATATTTAAGATTTAAAATTCAACTAATTGCCGCTTCCAGGAAATAACGGCAGTTCAAAGAATGTAGCGCAAATTTCCTGATTAAATTCCTGACACGGCGGAATCGGACAATAACCGTAACTTGGAACAAGCAATTCAGCTTCCACAACCACTTTCATAATAATCGTAATACAACCTGTCGCAATAAAGTCCATGCCTTGAGCATTTTTTCCTTCGGGACATATAACTCCTGTTACAGCCTCAATACTAAACGGAATTATGGACGGCTCGGAAATATGTAATATGATATCTTCATCCACATATAAAACCGCCACACCTTTACCTTCTATGCCGTTAGCGTCAACATATATTACTTCTAACGGAATATTTACGCCGCATTGTATTCTTGCGAATTTCGGCTTATCATCCAACCTTGTAACTGTTAAGTTTTCTATTTCGCCTTTTGAACAAATATTTTTAGCGCTTATAAACGTTAACGGCAAAGCCGGATTAGCCGGCGTCGGATTTTTTACATGTAATAAAACGTTTTCGTCGGTTACTTGTTTTATACAAGCGTCAAATACTTTTTTTACTTGTACGCAAACTTTCTCGCATATGCCGTTCAACGGGTTTCCGCTTATGGGCCCCGGGAATCTATCGGCTTGAAAATTATTAAAGAATGACATTTTTTCACCTCCTAAGTTATCTATCATAGTATATGTATACGTATAATTTAATGTTCATAGAACTTTCCAAAATTAACCGTGTAAGCCAGGTTGTTAAATGAAAATATAATGGGCAATATTTTTTATTATGCGCCGGTTTAAATAAATAAAAGCGATAGTTTTAAAACTATCGCTTTCTACTATTAATTTTTCATTTTCTTGTTTATTCTTCAGCTATTTCAGCGTTATCACTCGCCATCTGTTTTGTTTCTGATAAATTGCGGATTTTTCCTTCAAGTTCGGTTAACATAGACGGATTTTTTAACATATAGTTCTTAACGTTTTCTTTACCTTGGCCTAAACGTTCGCCGTTATAAGAAAACCATGTCCCGCTCTTTTCGATAAGTTCGTTTTCTATCGCGAGGTCTAAAATACAGCCCGCTTTAGAAATGCCTTGACCATACATTATATCAAATTCGGCGCTTTTAAACGGAGGCGCAAGTTTATTTTTGACCACTTTAACTCTCGTCCTGTTTCCGATAAAATCGGCGCCGTCTTTTACCGTATCTATTTTCCGGACATCCAGCCTGATACTCGAATAAAATTTTAAAGCTTTTCCTCCCGGAGTTACTTCCGGGCTTCCGAACATAACGCCCACTTTTTCGCGAAGCTGATTTATAAATATAACGCAGGTTTTTGATTTTGATATAATTCCGGCCATCTTTCGTAAAGCTTGGCTCATAAGCCTTGCCTGCAAGCCGATATGGGAATCTCCCATTTCGCCGTCAATTTCCGCCTTAGGAGTTAGCGCCGCAACAGAATCGATAACTATAATATCAACAGCGTTGCTTCGAACCAGCGCATCGGCGATATCCAGTGCTTGTTCGCCGTTATCCGGCTGGGAAACATACATATTATCGAGGTCCACTCCGAGTTTTGCCGCATATGCGGTATCTAAAGCGTGTTCCGCATCGATAAAGGCCGCAGTTCCTTTCATCTTTTGTGTTTCGGCCAAAATATGTAACGCTAAGGTTGTTTTGCCGGAAGATTCAGGCCCGTATACTTCTATTATACGCCCCCTCGGCACGCCGCCTATTCCTAACGCTATATCAAGCGGCAAACAGCCTGTGGGTATAACTTCGATGTTTCTAATGGCACTGCCCTCGTTCATCTTCATTATAGCGCCTTTACCGAATTGTTTTTCTATTTGCAAAATTACAAGCTCTAATGCTTTCTTTTTTTCTTCAAAGGCTTTTAAGTCTTTAGCGGTATCTTTTTTTTCTTCAACCTTTAAATCCTTTTCTTTCCTTTCCTTTTTTTCTTCGGCTTTAACTTCTTTAACTTCTTTAACTTCTTTTTCTTCCATTCATTTACCCCTTTGTTATTTTTCAGCGCCGCACGTTCAAATTTTTAAGTGCTTAATTTCTCCGGTGCCTTTTAAATGATTAATCGTATAAAAAAAAGCGAAATCGGCGGCGCTCTGCCTTATCTCATGCCTGTTACCTTCAAAAATATGCTTATATATATGAATGCCGTCTTTAGAACCTATCCCTATATATGTTAACCCCAACGGCTTTTTATCGGTAAAGCCTGTAGGCCCCGCTATTCCTGTAGTTGCGATGCTTATATCGCAAAAATTATTTAACAAAAGTCCTGCGGCCATTTCGTAACACGTTTCGTCGCTTACCGCGCCGAAATTTTTTAAAGTGTTAACTTTTACGCCTAACCTGTTCATTTTAGATTCGTTGCTGTATACGACTAACCCTTCAAAAAAAACTTCGCTGGAACCTTCTATGCTTATCATTCTGTCGCAAATGCACCCGCCCGTTAAAGATTCCGCAACGGAAATAACTTTTTTTTGAAACTTTAAGTATTCAAATAAACATTTTTCTAAAGTAATGTTTTTATCGGAATAGATGTTTTCTTTAAAATTATTGATAATGTCAAATGCAATATGGTTTAAAATATTTTCATTGTCAAAACGTATAGATACTTTTGTGTCGAAATTTTTGCTAATAAAATCAATGAACGCTACGTTTTGATATGTTTTGTTCAAATTAACAAAAAAAACTTCCAACTCGGAATATTTTATCCCGAAAAGCTTGAAAATTTTTAAATGCTTAAATTGCCTGCTTTCCATAAATTTTCACCTTTATTTCCCTATACTTATAATAAACTTTATAGCGAAAATAAACCAAAGCAAAGTATCTTAAAAAGCCTGATATCTATTGTACAGCGTAATTATTTTGCACAAAATTATCTTAACACTTGTTTGTTTTTAACTATATAATAAATTCCCGAAAAAACCGTAAGCACAACCGCTATGCCGAACAGCGTATATGTTATATAGTTTAAAACGTCGTTTTTTTCAAATTCGCAAGCTATAAGCATAAAAATCACGGCGAAATCCTGAAAAAATGTTTTAATTTTCCCGGTTTTATCCGCGGCAATAATAATATTATTTGCCGCCGCAACCTGCCTGAAGCCGCCGATTATTAATTCGCGCGCTATTATTAAACTTACGCCTATTTCTAAATACGGCGCCGGAACTGCGTTTTTGCCGCATAAAAAAATTAAAGCCGCCGCGACTAAAACCTTATCCGCTATCGGGTCTAAAAACTTACCCATGTTTGTTACAAGATTATACTTTCTCGCTATATAGCCGTCAAGAAAATCGGTAAAAGCGCACAACGCAAAAATTCCCGCGGCGATTAAATAATTATACGGAATATCGGTTAAATAAAAAAAAACCGCCATTACAGGTATTAAAACTATTCTTATTAAAGTAATTCTGTTAGGCAAGTTCATAATGCCCGCTCTCCAATTATTTAAATATTCGGATAAACAAATTTAACTTAGTATAAAACAAATTCATAAAATAGTCAATTAAAAAGCTTAACAGAATTTAGTGAAACGCGTGTTGTAATTTATTTAAAAAATTTATCGTAAATTTTTTAATATATTTTTAGTTTTGTTATTTTTTCTCCAAATATAAAGACAAACTAAGATTTCTACCACAACAATAAAAATAAAGCTAACAATCGAAGCCAGTAAAACTGTCAAAAAATCATATTTTATCTGTGCACCGGATCCAATCAAAATAAACAACTTACGGCATCCAAAAGATATAAGAAAGATTAAAAACGGCATACTTATAATTACCGGCAATATTGCGAAAATTATAGCTGAAAGATTTTGCGTTACTTCCGCTTTTTTTGTTAATCCTAACGGAATTAATTTTTGTGTTTCCTCTTGAAAAGTTAATCTTCTCATCACAATTATTAAAATAGCGGTTATTGCGGCAAGAAAAATCAAGGACCAGCAAAAAATATCAATGAGCCAAATGAAATCTGAAAAAAAATACAAGGCTAAATTATTAGATACAGATTGGACTTTTCCAACTATTTCACCTTTATTTTTTATATCAATTTGATTTATCATTGCTCCGGCAATGGCTGAACGCATATTTGCTATAGTTAGCAAAATCAATACTATAACTATAATGCATAATGTCGTAAACAGTAAAAATTTTTGCCAGTCATGCTTTTTTGTCAAATTTTTCAATCGCAGGCTGTTAATATTTTTATTTATATGAAAAAGCTTATCATAAAACTTTGCCGCCGCTTTAGGCATGAAAGCAATATAGCACACTAATCCGGCCGCGGCGGTTATTAAGCCTAAATATGGCGAAAAGCTTAAAATAGGAATCGATACAGCCGCAAGTATACCAGATATTATAAAAACCGTTCCATTGCTGATTTTTTTACTTTCTTTTGTTTTTATTTTTACTTTTGTTTTCTCTTTTTCACGAATACCGAAAATTGTGCAAATTAAACTTATAACTAAGCTTCCTAAAATTCCTATTATAAGAGGAACTATGCCGATTTTAATATTACTATAAAGAGGCGATGCCGAGCGTATCAACCGTTCAAGCGAAAACATTGTTGCAACCCCGCTTAGAAAAGCTAAGCTGCACATAAGAAATGATGTTAAAAGACTAATTGTGGTAATGCGGACTTCGCTCATTCCGAGCGCTCTTAATAATTTAAAATTAGCACGCTCGCGGCCGAAAATTATTTTCAATAAAACTGTCAATGTTAATATGCAGAATATAATTACAATTGCTGTTATAAGTATCAAACTTGTTACAGTTTGGCTGTAAATTTTGTCATTCAGCTTGGTTGTTTCTTTAAAATCAAGATCATTATATTCTTGTTTTAAATGTTCCTGAATAATAGTAAGCGATTCGGTATTGTCGGCTTTTATAAAACAATGCGTAACAGGCTCAGACCCGAAAAACGAATTGAATCTTGATAATGCATACGATGAAATAAAAACGGTATTTCCTGAAAAAAATAATCCTTCATTTTCGGCTATCGCGGCAACCCTAAAAAAAATTTCTTTTTCCATAAAAATGATTTTAACTTCATCGCCTATATTTATACCGTTTTCATAAGCATATTTTGCCCCGACTATCACATCGCTATCGGTAATTTCATCGGGCAAATTAACACTTTTAATAGGATTATATTGCTGCTGCCGTTCATACTTAGCAGCCATAACCGTACATTGAAAAGCTTTTTTATTATATTGAAGTTCAGCCAAAGCCATAAAATAGCCGTTAATATATTCAGAATTTTCAGCTAAAATGTTGTCCGACCTAAGCGCAGTCAGCCCAAAAAACCTATCTTCGGTATCAAGCGAATTTGTTAGCATTATATCCGCATTTCCGCATATTTGCTTACTATAAACTAACAAAATATCGTTTAAGATATTAGGCAACGCGATAGCGGTAATTAACGTAATGCAAACTAAAAAAAGCGCAAGCGAACCGACAATCATAAGGCCTATATTGCGTTTCAATCTTGCGAAAAAGTATTTAAAAACCATTATTCTATCCTGCCGTCGTTAATCTTAATGACTTGGCTGCTTATTGAAGCGCAGAAATTCGAATGAGTAACCTGAATAATCGATATTCTGAGTTTACTGTTTAATGTGGAAAATAATTGCATAACCTGCGATTCGCTTTTACTGTCTAAATTACCTGTCGGCTCGTCGGCGAAAATAATTTTAGGGCGCGCGATTAATGCGCGCGCAATAGCCGCCCTTTGCCGCTGCCCGCCGCTTAATTGCGACGGCATTTTTTTAACATAATCTTTAAGTTCCGTAATTTCTAATACTTGCGAATAAAATTCTTTGTCAACTTTTTTTTTCGCGATAAAAAGAGGAGTTAAAATATTATCTTCAATATTGTAATCACTTATAAGATTGCCCTCTTGAAATACTATACCAATTACTTGCGAACGAAAATAATATTTTTGCTTAGGCGTAAGGTTCTTTATATCATAGCCGGCAACATTTATTTCTCCCTCATCGGGGTTTAACAGCCCGCACAATAGTTTTAAAAGCGTAGATTTACCGCTGCCGCTTCGCCCCATTATTGAAACAAAGCATCCTTGCTCAAGATTTAACGAAATTCCGTTTATTACCGGCCTAGCTTGGCCGCTGTACGTTTTTATTATATTGTTACACGCTATTATCACTTTAACCTCTTTAGTTTAAATGCCGGCCTACAGGCCGGCATTTAATTTTTTGTCTTTTATTTAAATTCAAGCAGCAACATCAATACCCAGTTCCGGTTGACCTTTTGTCGTACCCGACCGAAAAATGCTGTTAACAAGCTGAATAATTAGATTATCATTAAAACTCGTATCAAGAACAGCTGTGTAACTTTTTACAGCAAGCGTTGCAGCGTCATTATATAACTGGCCGATAATATCATCAAAGTTTGCCGGAAGTTCAAGTTCGCCGCCTACTAAATCGTTAATAGATAATAGATAGCCGATATATTGCCTGACTGCTTCTTTGCTGCTTTCTGCGGTTATACCGCCTACAGCATTAAGCCCGGCGTTAATTATTTTACCGAATACAACCGCGATTGTATTCATATTTCCCGCATTCATCGCCTCGTAAAACGCGTTAATCATGGTTGTATCAATGGAATTAAGCGACGCGATTAGCGATGTTCTTATTAAAGCGTAATATCCAGTAAAAGAGTCTAAAGCTTCTTCAACGATATCGTATATATCATCGCTAGCGCCGGTTCCTATTAACCCGTTAAGCCGGTCAATCTCGTTTTGGTAATAATCTATATCTTGCTCATACCAATCAATCTCATGTTGTGCATTCTGTATAACATAATTATATTGATTTATTTGGCCTTGCAAATAATCAATTAAGTCTTGATAATACTCCGGATTCGAATATCCCTCATATTCGCTAATTTCTCCTTGAAGTTCACTAATATATCCATTAAGTTCTTCAATGTATGCATTAATCTCTAAAATTTTATTTCCATAATTAATAATATCTTTTTCATACCAACTAATTCTATCAAGATAATACTCATCGGAAAATTGATACGAAGCTGTATACGGAGCAAATGTCTTGAAAAGGTTGCATATTGCCGCCATTTCCTCAACGCCTAAAATTTCAAAGTTTTCAAGAATATCAGATTTTAAAGCCAACATAATATCTCTGAATTCATTTTTAGTAGGCACAGTAGGCACAGTGCTACTACTAGACCCCGATTGAGAGTAGATAGGAAGAAACATATCAAATATAGATGAACCTACATTAAGCTTCGCCAAATCTAAAAAGGCTTTAAAAACTTTTACAAATTCTGTTTTGCCTAACACCAAAATATCGTCATAAATTCCCAAGACATCATATACTTGAGCGGGAATAATTACGCCTGATTCGGCGATATCGGCAATTAATTCATCTGCCATTTCTCTAAACGTACTGATGATTTCCCAAATAAAGGTGCTTATTTTTGTATTGGTAATTCCCGTATTATAAAACTTTTCAATAGCTTCAAAAATATAATTAGAAAGTTCTGTTGAATATTCTTGGATGGCAATATTGTAGGCATCCAATTCAATTTCATAAATTTCATCTGCGGCTTCACATGCGGCTTCATAAGTTCCCTGTGCGGCTTCAAGTGCGGCTTCACAAATTTCATATGCGGCTTTACATGCGGCTTCATAAGTTCCCTGTGCGGCTTCAAGTGCGGCTAAATAGTCCTCATAAGAAGCATAAGCTATATAAGCTTCCCAGGCGGTTTCCCGTGCGTCTTCATAAATTTCCCAGGCGGTTTCCCGTGCGTCTTCATAAATTTCATATGCGCTTTCACATGCGACATAATAAATTTCATATGCGGCTCTACGTGCGGCATTATAGATTTCATAGTCGGGATAATCCGGATATTTAAATTCAGATATATCTGTTAAAATCTCTTCATATAAACGTATTAACTTAATAAGATCACTGCCGGTTATACCAGCGTCACTGATAGCCTTTAATAATTTATCGGTAGTATCGTCAAATAAAGCCGACACATAAGACGGGGCTTGCGCGCCTATCTGTATAAGCATGCTATTTAGTAAATCTTCTAAATAGCCCACTGCAGTACCGTCAACCGTTATTCCGTTGACGACCGCTGTTTTTGTAATATTATCTTTTGTAAATGAGACGGTAACGGATGTATCGCCTGCGGCAAGTACTGTTTTATCAAGTATGTAATCCGAAACGGTTTCACTTGTGCCGTCTTTATACTGAGCGCTAACAACCATGCCCGCTGCGTTAAACTCTTCACCTGCAAAATATTCCTTTCTATCCGGCTGGCTTGTTATTGAAATACCGGTCAAATTTTTTAGGCCGCTTTGTTTTCCGCCGTCGCAAGCCGCAAGCAATACTATGCATGGTATAATAAGTATTGCAATTAGTATTTTAAACTTTTTCATCTTTTCTTCCTCCTTTTTATTTTGAGTCCTTTGACTCTTAATTAATGTTCAGATAGTTAATCTGCATCGATAATTCTTAAACCTTATTTCTTGCGCGTAAATAATTAAAATAAACACTAAAAAATTTTAGTGCCATCTTCTTAACCTCCAATTATTTACGATTATAATTATATTACATCTATTATAAAAGTCAATGGTTTTATGAGAAAAATATTTAATATTTTTTGGTAAAAAATAACAAATTTTTTAATAGCGATTACAAACTTAAAAACAATGATATAGCCGAATAAAAGTTTTCTTAAAATACGTTTTTATCATAAATAAGCGATATATTTTTCTTCTAAAAAAACAGGATTATAGGATTTTTTTGATTGCCTTAAGCCGGCGATTCCCATATCTTCCTGCATACTTACATATTTACAATTATAAAAATATTTTTTTACATAATAATTATTAAGTTTTGCGTAAATGCCTTTAAATTTCGTATTAGCCTTTTCAAATAAAATCATTCCTAAATCATTTTCGCATGCGCAACCGATGATAAATGCCTCGGCATTTCCGTTAATGAATAATAATTCGCAATCGATATTGAATTCTTTATAAACTTGCAAACAATTATTTATCGCCTTATTTTCAATTTCAGATAGAGTATGAGAATTATTCCAGCTTTCTAAAATTTTAATAAGACCCGGATGCAAAGTTTCGGAATATTTTCTAAATTCAAAATTATATTTTTCAAATTGGTTAAGAAGGTTCTTTTTATCGTGGAACATTTTACCTTCATATTGGCTCAAATCTTCCACTAGATAAATATATTCAAAAAAATCCCTATCAGCACTTATTTTTTCAACCTGAAAATTTTTAAGCAAAAGATTTTTTAAAAACGGAGTTAAGGATTTTATCATAACCGGTATTTTGGCATTTTTGCAATAATCTTTAATTAAATTAATTCCTCTAATAAAATTTTCTTCCGAATTTACTAAAGGTGGAAGAAAAAAAACCTGATTATTATAAAAACCCTTAATTATAATAAAATCGGGGCAAATATAATTTTCTAAATTTTGAAAATGCCGCCATAAATATATTACTTTAAAATTTAATTCGCTGCCGTAATAGTTATTATATAATTCGTTATCCTTTAAAAAACTCTTATATATCTTAAAATCTTCAGGCTTTAATTCTTTAAATGTCATCCTAACTTTTTCCTTAATTAACAAAAGATGTCGTTTTTAATTTAAAACTTTTTATATATTTGCTTTTTGTTTTATAAAATGCTAGAATTAATATTAACAAAAAAAACGGAGTATTATGAAAAAATTTACTATAAAATTTAAACTTACTATAAATATTTTATTTATAGTTATCACCGCGATAATCGCCTTTATCGTATTTTTCAATATTAAGAGAATGTTCGATACGGGATTTGACCCGCGTTCTTTGTGGGTATATATTATCTTATTGTTTTTTGCGTTTGGATTTTTAGCCGTTTTAATAAATATTGCATTTTTCAGTAAATATAAAGTAAACGATACGCATATTTATATCTGCTTAGGCTTTATACCTCTAAAAATAGAAATTAACAAAATAGATAAAATTATAGATTATGAAAAAAACAACGAAACATTTATTATTTATACCAAAAATGAAAACAAGAAAACCCATTTGATTTTCATCGAATATTCAAAGCAAAAAGAATTTATTAACTTATTAAAAAATATAAACCGCAATATAATTTATGTAATTGAAGATAAAAACGAAAAATAAGCGGAGTTTAGTTACCTGTACGGCCGAAGACGCAAATACACATAGTCCGTATACGGCGCACTTAGTCTTTCAACACTTAGTAGCCTTTAAATCCCACCCCGAATACCTCGTTCGCCGAAGTTATAATAGTAAACGATTTTGAATCGACGCTTTGAATAAGCCTTTTAACTTCTAAAATAGATTGTTTTTTAACGACAAACATCACAACATCCCTGCTGGTTTGCGAATAAGCGCCCTTACCTGTTAAAATAGTTGCGGTTTTTTTCAAGTTTTGTTTTATAGCTTCGCACACCGCATTAGTTTTACAGGTAATAATTTGAAAGACAACCGCCGAGTTATGCCCTTTAACTATAACATCCGCGACTTTAGAACTTATAAATAAAGTGATGCCGGAATATAGCATAGGGGTTAAAACCCATACTAATTGGGCGTCGGCAGAAACTCCCGCTTCGTTCAGCGTTAAAATTCCTACAACCGAGGAAAGTGCAACCACAACGATATCGCACATAAATATCAGCCACACCACATTGTGATGCGGCTTTTTTAATTGCAAAAGCCGCCCTAATAAATCGGTTCCGCCGGTACTGCAATTAAGCTTAAATAAAGAGCCGATACAGAACCCGCTCAAAAAACCGGCGGCGACCGCTGCCAAAATTTTCGTATCAAAACTTAAAGAAGTTTCTAAGCCTACAAACGACGGGATTTTTAAAATCTTTAAAACATATAAAAACACGGAAATCATAACAAGTGTAACCGCAGATCTTAAAGCAAATTTCTTGTTTATTTTGAAATAAGCAACCACAACTAAAGGTATATGTAAAATAAACATAACGATAGCGGGATTAAATATACTGTCGGCTAACGGCTGATTATAGATTACAACTATGTTATATATAATAGAAGCGATACCGGTTACTCCGCCCGGAGCAAACTTATTTGGAACAATAAAAATCTGCGTCGAAACAGCGCGGATTAAAGCTATGGTTATTAAAAGAAAAATATCTAAAGTTACTTGCCCTTTGGTTTGATTTATCTCGTAATCATAAGGCCAAATTTTATGCTGTTCTTTTCCATTGTTTTGAACTTGATTATCGGCAAAATTTTCCATATCTAAAATTTCATCAGTTTTGTCTACATTCATTAACCTGCTCCAAAGTTGTTTTGTTCCTAATATAATAACATCTTTTAAACAAATTTTCAATAGCATTTTGAAAATTAATCTTCGATATTTAAGAATTCAAATAGCTTTTGAGTCGTTTCTTCGCTTATATTATGCTCGATTTTACACGCATCTATTTCAGCAGCCGAAGGGGTAATTTTTAAAACATCTATTAAAAGCATTCGTATAGCTTTATGCTTCTTTTCAACCGCTTTGGCTAGTTTAAGCCCTTTATCGGTTAAAGAAACGGCGCCGTAATATTCCTTTTCGATGCAGTCCTGTTCGGCAAGATTTTTGAGCGCGTTAAAAGTACTCGCCTTAGTAACATTAAGCGCTTTTGCGATATCCACGGAACGCACGTTTAAATTATCTAAAGAAAGATTGTAAATTGCTTCTAAATAGTCTTCTCCGCTTTTTAAAATCTTTTTCATACTTTAATTTTAATATAAACAACTAAATGTTAATTAAAAACCCCTACTTAAATTTTGATGTTAGAATTATTTTTGATGACATCTTTCGAACAGCCCGAAAAACATTTTATTTTATAAATTAATTTAAATTTCAACCTATCTGTCTTTTCTTTTTTTGCGTTTTTTATCGACTATAATAATGAAGAATATAATCATCAAAAGCGCAGCTATAACTATACTGATTATCCAATAAGGAAATCCGTCCGGGCTTTGTACAGTAAGTTTCGCCGAATTAGAGTTGACCGAACCTTCCGCATTGGTTACAACACAGCGGTACTCATACCCGTCGTAATTAATCAGCACATTCGTCAGCGTTAACGTATTAGTTGTAGCACCGGAGAATATATACCGCCGTTTGCTACATCGCTCCATGCCGCACTGCCGCCGGCCAAAACCTGCCACTGATATGATGGCGCAGGATTCCCTGAAGCGATTATAGTAAAAGTAATGTTATTTCCTTTTGTTATGCTTTTATCTTCGGGCTGAACGGTTATAGAAAGTTCGGTATTAACCGGCCCGGCCATTTTTTTAACAATTAACTCAAATACAACCGTATCTCTTGTCCAGCTTTTTATTACCGTAGCAATCAGCGTTATGTTAGCGTCGCCGCTTTCATAAGCAGGACGAATTATAGTACCTTCCTCAGTTATAACTTTGGTATTGCTTGATGACCATATTATTGTTGTACCGTTTGCGCCGCTTAGAGGCAATTCTTCCAAATCAAAAATTACATTGTTCTGCGCCGTATTTAATCCTTTAATATCGTCCCATGTAACTTTATCGCCTTCTACAGCTTCCTCATCGCTAAAGTTTGAAACGTTAACCGATCTTAATTTAGGTAGTTTACCGTCTTCAAGTTCCCAAGCTTCTTCACTCCAGTCATTTTCCCAATTTTCCCCATTTGTCCAAAAATTATATTCGTAAGCATCAAAAATATCAGCGCCGTCTAAATCGTTAAGTCCTTATTATTCCATGTAGCAGAATCGCTTATATTTAAAACACCGCTAAAAGCATAATTATTTATACAGCCGCCGGAATGTCCGGTAAATCCTGTAATACGCCCCGCATTTGAATGCCGCTAATTTTAGGATTAAGCGCAACGCAATCGGCTATATACCCGTTATTGTAGTCGCTACAATAACCCGCAATACCTCCGATATTATTATTACCGCCTACATCACTCATAGAATAGCAATTAATTACACTGCCGCCATCATTATAACCGGTAATGCCGCCAACATAATTGTTACCGCTTATATTGCCTACGGAATAACAATTAAATATACCTCCGCTTACCCTGCTGAAACCTACAAAATAAAATCCGACAATGCCTCCGGCATAATTTTTTTCGCTGCTTACACTCCCCGTAAAATAACAATCGCTTATATCCCCATTCTCGATGTAACCTACAATGCCGCCGGTAGAATCACCTGTGGAACTTATCTCTCCTGCAGAATAACAGTTAGTTATTGAACTAACTCCAACCCAGCCTACGATACCTCCGGCATTTTCTTCGCCGTTTACCGTGCCCGTAAAAATACAATTAAACACATTGCTCTCATAACAATATCCCGCAATACCGCCGGCAAAAACTCCGCTGCTTATATCGCTTATAGAATAGCAATTAGTTACATTACAAGACGTAAAATCTCCTGCAATACCGCCAACGGAATAAGAACCGCTTATACTGCCATCAGTATAACATTTTTTTATATCTGAATTTTCACACATGCCGGCAATACCGCCAATATATTCTTTGCCGCTGATATTTATATCTATAAGATATAAATTTTGTATAATCGAATCAAACGCGCAACCAAATAAACCGGCGTTGTTGAGCGACTCATCACTAATATATAAATATCTAATTATATGTGCATTTCCGTCAAAAGACCCTTTAAACGGAAAACCTGTATTTCCTATCGGAACCCAACCTTTTCCGCCATTATATCCGGCGCCGTATTCGGAAAGATTAATGTCTCCGGTTAATTTAATGCTTTCGCCTGCAAAATCTATACCTGCTTCATTTAACTAAATATGCAAGCCCTTCAAGTTCGGCAGCCGTACTAATTTTGTAATTTCCCGCCTCATCATACAAATCGGTATCACGCGTTTCATAAGTTGCATAGGCTTTATATTTTCCAACAAATACAACCGCAAATGCTGATATACCTAAAAATATCATAGCAAAGCTTACGGTCAAAATTTTTTTAAACGAATTTGCAATATTATTTTTCATCTTACTTAATACCTCACTTCTCTAGTTTTTATAATTTAATGGTTTTTATGTAGTATTTATAAATTAGAGGAATTAGATATTAACAAGATATTTGCAATTTGTCAATACTTAACCGGAATTTTGTTGTTTATTTTTATCGCATTTATCTTTTATACCGCAGGAATCGCAATTTTTACAGGAAGTTTTCCCCCCGCCTTTAAAAAGATACTTTATACAAATTAAAAATACCGCGGCGGTTAATAAAACCGATAAGACGGTAATAAATACAGGAAAATTCCGGTTGTAAGCGTTTCCTAACTGGTTAATGATAAGCGCCGTAATGTAGCCGGCCGCAAATTGAAAGCCGATTGCAATAAACATCCATTTGATTCCCATCTCTTTTTTCATCGCCGCGATAGCCGCAATACAAGGAGGAGATAATAAGATAAAAGCCATAAAAGCGTATGCGCCTTGCGGGGTAAGAATTCCCGCAAGCCCCGCACCCGCCGGCAATAAAATTTCGAAGGTTGCGACAATTGTTTCTTTAGCGAAAATTCCGGTTAAAACAGATATCGCCGCCTGCCATTTCCCAAAGCCCAAAGGCATAAAAACCGGCGCCAAAATTCGGCCTATAGAAGCCAGCATGCTGTCATTAATTTCTACCATTTCAAATTTAAAATTAAAACTCTGTAAAAGCCATAATATTATCGTTGCGGGAACAATTATTAATCCTGCACGGATTATAAAACCTTTAGCTTTATCCCACAATTCGATTAAAATATTTTTCGCTTTCGGCAGCCTGTAAGGCGTCAATTCGATTAAAAAGGTTGTTTCGGCAGATTTTTTACGGAAAAACTTTAAGATAAGCCCCGTCAGAATAATGATTAATATTCCTAAAAAGTACATCGAAGGCGCAACAAAAGAATTATTAGGAAACAGCGCGCCGGCGATAAATGCAAAAACGGGAAGTTTGGCGCTGCACGGCACAAACGGAGTAAGCATAATCGTGGTTTTACGCTCCGAATCCCCGTCGACGGTTTTTGAACTCATTATGGCGGGAACCGTACAGCCGCAACCCACAATCATAGGAATAAACGATTTTCCGGATAAGCCTATTTTTTTAAATATCCTGTCCATCAAAACCGCTATTCTTGCCATATAACCGCATCTTTCTAAAAATGTTATAAATAAAAACAGCATTAAAATTTGCGGAATAAAAGATAAAACCGCACCTACCCCGCCGATAACGGCGTCGACGATTAAAGACGTAACCCATGGCGACGCGCCGGAAACTTGCATTTGCGCTCTTAAGTTTCCTCCTATTAAATCGCGGAAAATCCAATTCATGCCTTCATTACACAGCGCGCCCACGGTTTGGATAGATACAAAATACATGAGCCAAACGATAAAAACAAATATAGGAAAAGCGAGCCACTTATTCATTACAATTTTATCGATTCTTTCGGTAATGATTTTCAGCTTGGAAACCGATTTTACACAAAACGAATTGATTCTTTGTAAAATAAAACTATTCCTGTATTCCGCTTTCTCCTCTTCAGTTTCACCGTACGAAACGAATTTAAACGGCCTTTTATTAGAAGAAATACTTTTAGTTTTCTCTATCAACGGCACTAAGTTTTTATTCTTTAAGCCGGAAATCAGCATTGCCTCGGTATGCAGTTCTTTCTTTAATATTTTCTAAATTCAATGTCAAGCCGTTTAGCTTTAATTCGTCTTCCATATTAAAAGCTAAAACAAGCGGAATATCCGTTTCTAATAATTGTAGCGTTAAATTTAAATTTCTTTCTAAATTGGAACTATCAATAACGTTAATTATGGCGTCTACTTTATTCTCTTTTAAATAATCACATGCTACTTTTTCTTCTAAAGATACCGGATTCAATGAATAAATTCCGGGTAAATCGATTATGGTAATATCTTTATCTTTATAATATTTTCCCTCTTTTCTTTCAACGGTAACTCCGGGCCAATTCCCCATTTTTTGGTTCAGTTTTGTAATTCGTTAAATAACGTAGTCTTTCCGGTGTTGGGATTGCCTACGAGAGCAATTACCATTTTATATAAACTCCTTTTTCGTTAAAACCCGTTAACGTATTTGGCTTATTAATTTAATTCTTAAAACGTCAGCAATTTTTTGCAAATAAAGTAAATCAAAGCATCTAATAAAGTATATCAAAATATTAGCAAAAGTTAGCACAAACTAACTTTTGTATTAAAAAAATATTTCAACTTTCGGATTTTACTGCACGATAATCTTTTTTGCGTCGCTTTTTCTGATAGCTATTTTACAATCGTTTATTTCAATTATCATAGGGTCTCCCAATGGCGCGAACGAACAAATTCTTAAATGCGCGCCTTTTAATAAGCCCATATTTATAAACCTTTGCCTAACGTTCCTTCGCAATCTAAATCTTTAATTATCGTTGCATCCCCTACTTTTTTTTCAGAAAGCTTTACCACCATCGTACCGCCTTAAAAGTTAGTATTGACTAACTTTTCTTTAATATTTTAACACTTGCAAAAAATTTTGTCAAGTGTTTAAAAGTAATCTTAAGTTTTTGTGCCGCAAAATTTTTAAATAAGATTGTATAAAAGCGCAAGAACTTAAAGCATGTTATAAACAAGCATTTTATGAATCAAATTAAAGAAATTGATAA
>JALQSN010000719.1:0-25406 GCA_023690525.1 Holotrichia oblita | reverse complement strand
CACGGAGCTTTACAAGATAAGAACAGTATTTATTGATGTGGTTGAGGATTTTAATATAAACGATCCTGAAAAAAATTAAGGAAGCAAAAGAGCTTGTGGCGGCTGAAATAGAAGCGAACGTTATTTCTCCGAAAACAGTTGTTCTTGCCCTTTTTGAAATGGGTATGCTCAGCGATACGGACGAATATATAAACCAGGTTAAAAACGGCAGGAAAACGCCAATGGTCGTTATAAAGGAAAAGCTCATGTCCGGCGAACTGGAGCCAAGCGATACGGGCTGCGATCCATGCGGGTGGTGTTGCTGTCGTCGATGTGAAGACGGGCGCGACGCTTTCGCTTGTGACATACCCGTCATACGACAACAACGAATTGGTAAACGGTTTTAACATGGATTATTACAGCGAGCTTCAAAACGACGAACAATTTCCGCTCTGAAACCGCGCCACGCTAACAAGAAAAGCGCCCGGCTCGACGTTTAAAATGGTAACGGCGACGGCGGGGCTTATGGAAGGCGTCATTACTCCGACAAGCCTGATAGCCGACCTGTTTACATTTACAAAGGCAGGGCAGCCTCACGCGAGATGCAACAGTTCGCATGGCTCCGTAAATGTTTCGACAGCAATAGAGGTTTCGTGCAACTACTTTTTCTATGAAATGTCTTACAGGCTCGGCAACGCGCTGTCAGGGCTGACTGTTCAGGGTATTACGACCCTTGACCGGTACATGTCGTTCTTTACCTTACGGATTATAGCGGATTGAGATTGAAGAAACGCTTCCAAGATACGCTTCACCCGAGTATAAGGAAAGGATTGTTAAGGGAATTAACCCAAACGCCGCAAGCTATGAAACAAGATGGACGGACGGCGACACGATAAGAGCAGCGATAGGACAGAGCGACAACTCATTTGCGCCAATACACATGGCAAAGTATATTGCAACGCTCGCAAACGGCGGAACACGTTACAAAACACATCTGATTGGAAGGACAGAGGATTTCTACGGGCAAAACATCACTGTTACAGAGCCGTATGTGGAAAGCGCGCTAGATATTGGAGAGGAAAACCTTAGCGCAATATTTAAGGGAATGTATGCCGTTACAAGCGGCGGCAGAGGAACCGCAAGGTCAATTTTTCAGGATTTGCCGATAAGTGTTGCGGGGAAAACAGGCACGGCGGAGGATACCAAAAACAGGGCGTCTCATACTTGGTTTGTAGGCTTCGCGCCATTTGAGACTCCGGAAATATCAGTTGCGGTAATGCTTCCGTTTGGCGAATCGGTTCCTTCCCCTTCGGCGGTTATCGCGAAAGAGGTTTTGACGGAGTATTTCGATGTCGCGCCTAGGCATGATAACAGCGTTTATGATAGCTTTATAACAAGATAACAAAAGGGGCTGTGATGATGTTCAATAAAAGCAAGGTTCTTTTCAAAGGGAAGGGAAGCGGTCTGATAATCGTTCTTGATGAAAACGCCTCATATGATGATTTAAAGGTTGAGCTTTTGAATAAAGTTAAGAAATCGAAAACTTTTTTTAAAGGAGCAAGCGAAGATATAGTATTTGAGGGAAAAGAATTGTCGAGTGAGCAGGAAAACGAAATCGCGGATATAATTATGAATAATTCAGGTCTTGAAATAGGTTTTATAAATCCTGGTCAGACGACAGCTTTGCTCATAGAACTACAAACCCGAGTGGACTGAAAGAAAAGGGCAAACGAAACGACGACGGGGAATATGAAAAAACATTTTCGATTGAAAGCTTTGAATTTTCTAAAAGCGAACCAGCAGCCAGCCTTTTTGGAGAAGAAAAAAGGTTCTTATATATAACGGTTTTGTCAGAAGCGGAACGCTGGTCGAATCAGACGGCAATATTGTAATAATTGGCGGCGTCAATCCCGGCGGCGAGGTTTTCGCGGGAAGGAACGTAATTGTATTCGGTCAGTTGAAGGGAAAGGCGGTCGCGGGAAGAAACGGAGATGACGATTGCTTTATAGCGGCAATACTTAATGGAGCCGGAGCTATTAGGAATTTCCGGGTTTGTGACAAGATTTCCTGACCGCGAAAAAGAACAGCTAAATAAAAACCCGTCGATAGCAAGGTTGGAGGCAAATAAAATAATTATTTCTCCCGCAGGAAATTTAGGCGTTGTTAAATAGATTTGATTTTTCAAAATATTGACAAAAACGATTATTTGTAGAATAATTTATTTAGAAAAATGCAGATGTTGGCAACGAACTTCAATCATGGAAACGGTTACTCCAACTTGTTCGCCGCAAACCCCCATCATTATAAATATTAGCTCAATAATAACCTAGGAGGTTCTAAATGGGAGAAGTTATTGTAATTACATCCGGTAAAGGAGGCGTCGGCAAAACGACAACCGCCGCAAACATAGGCACCGGTCTTGCCTTGGACGGAAAAAAGGTCGCGCTTATTGACGCGGATATCGGACTTAGAAATCTGGACGTTATTATGGGGCTTGAAAATAGAATTGTTTACGACCTTGTTGACGTTGTTGAGGGGAATTGCAGGCTAAAGCAAGCTCTTATTAAGGACAAGCGTTACGACAATTGTTTCTTCTTCCTGCCGCGCAGACAAGGGATAAGTCCGCAATAGGTCCGGAACAGATGCAGAAGCTTTGCGAGGAGTTGAAAGAAGAATTTGATTTTACCGTTATCGACTGTCCGGCGGGGATAGAGCAGGGGTTCAAAAATGCAATCGCCGGCGCAGACAGGGCGATAGTTGTCACAACGCCGGAAGTTAGCGCAGTGAGGGACGCAGACAGGATAGTCGGTCTTCTTGAGGCAAACGAGCTGAGAAACCCTACGCTGGTACTGAACAGGATAAGGATTGACATGGTAAAACGCGGGATATGCTTGCTCTTGACGACGTAGTCGATATACTGGCTATAGACGTATTGGGAATAGTGCCCGACGACCAATACATAATTGTTTCGTCAAATAAAGGAGAGCCGGCAGTTACAGACTATACTCAAAAGCGGGACAAGCTTTCAGGAACATAACTCAGCGTATACTCGGAAATAACGTTCCGCTTATGGAGCTTGAGGAAGCCGACGGATTTCTTGAAAAGGTGAAAAAATTAAGCTAGGTAGTGTTCATTCCCAAATATTCAGATTTTGAGGAGAATAACATTATAGGGAAGCCTAAGGAGAGGAAGTAATGGGATTATTTGATTTTTTCACGAAAAAACAACCTGCCTCAAAGGACATTGCTAAAGGAAGACTTATCCGTGTTTTAATTCAGGATAGAGCGAATTGTTCGCCGCAGATTTTGGAAATGCTCAAAAGGGATATCATAGAGGTTATTAAGAATTATATGGAAATTGACGAGGATGGCTTGGATATTCAATTTCTCCCCAACTGAGCTTATTGCAAATATCCCGGTAAAGAATATTAAAAGAGGCAATATTTAAACGGCCGGAGGGCAGGTTTCTTTAAAAATGTATACCAGAAAAATTGAAAAGTAGAATTGACATTATTCTATATTGATTTTCTTGTTTTTGGGCATAACGATTTTTGGAATAATTGCTATCGGAAGCGCTACTCATATAAATTTGCCCGGAATTGAGCCTACGCTTTATAGAAAGCAGATTAATTGGTTTGTTTTGGGCATATTCATAATGGCGGCCGTCAGTTGCCATTGATTATGAGTTTTATGCAAAATATTATTTGTTTGCGTATTTGCCATAATCGTTATGCTTGTTCTTGTTCTTTTTGCGGATGATATAAGAGGCGCGGGAAGATGGCTTGAAATCGCGGGAATTAGTGTTCAGCCCTCCGAATTTGCTAAGGTTGTAATGATTTTTGCCTGGCAAAGCTAATTTCAAAAAACACAAATTAACAAGCCTGTAATTCTTATTGCTGATATCAGGATTTACGTTCCTTGTTGATTTTTTGGTTTATAAGCAGCCATCATTGTCATTAAGCCTTGTTATTCTGGCGATATTTGTTACTGAGCTATTTGTCGGCGGTATAAGCTATAAGTATATTTTCGTTGTTCTTTCCATACTCTGCCTTTTTTACACTGCTTCTTCTGGACGTACACAGTGAAGATCCGCTTTTTGCCGATAAGGTTTTAGGCGATTACCAAATGGAGAAGGATTTTGGCCTTATCTCGTCCGGAAGAGTATCGAATATGAGGCTTACCAGTCAATGAGTCTGTTAGGGCGCTCGGCTCCGGGAGAGCTTGAGGGAAAAGGACTGTATCAAGGCTTCGTTAAACAGGGCGGCGGCCTTCCCTGAGCAGCATAATGATTTCATTTTTACCGTTATCGGAGAGGAATTTGGTTTTATCGGCTGCATTACTGTTTTAACTGTTTTATTTTAATTATTTTAAGATGCGCCATTATCTCGTATCGCGCGTATAATACGTTTGGGCAGGCTTATTGCTGCCGGAACGGCCGGAATGTTGACTTTCCAAACTTTTGTTCACTGCGGTGTTACAATGGCCTTCCTGCCAACAACAGGTATGGCGCTTCCGTTTCTCAGCTACGGCGGCAGCTCGCTCTGGACAAATTATATTGCAATCGGTTTGGCTCTAAACGTCGGGCTGAAGCAACAAAAGTCATTTTTTTAGGGAGGTTTGTAACGTATGAATGTTGCATTAATTGCTCATGATAACAAAAAAAGCTTATGGAAAATCTATGTATTGCCTACCGCCACATTTTAAACAAGCATTGCTGTTTGCAACAGGAACAACCGGGCGTGTAATTGAGGAAACGGCAGGTCTTAGCGTGAGGAAATACCTGGCCGGGAATATTGGGCGGAGCACCAGCTTGGAGCGCAAATCGCTCACAATGACATTGACCTTGTTATTTTTTGAGAGACCCTGTTGGCTCTAAAAGCTATGAGCCGGATATAAACAGTGTATTAAGGCTTTGTGATATACACAACATCCCGCTTGCAAGCAATTTGCAACAGCTGAAATACTGCTTCTGGCTTTGACAGATTTAGAGGCGATTTAGACTGGAGAAACTTAATCAAATTAAAATGAATATAAACGATATGCTCGTAAAGGAGTTTAAAATTGCAAAACCTCATCTGGAAAACATTATCCAGCTTATTGACGAAGGAAACACAATTCCTTTTATCGCCAGATACCGGAAGGAGCTTACCGGCTCAATGGACGACCAGGTGCTTAGAGAGCTTTATGAAAGGCTAATGTATTTGCGTGGGTTAAAAGAGAAAAAGAACAAACGCTCAAGCTTATTGACGAGCAGGGAAAGCTTACCCCTGGAAATAGAGACGCCAATTGAAAACGCTGCGACAATTACGGAAATTGACGATATTTACAGGCCGTTCCGCCCGAAAAGAAGAACGCGGGCGACAATAGCGAAGGAAAAGGGGCTAGAGCCGCTTGCCGTTATAATATACGACCAGCATTTGGAAAAGGAGCCTATTGAGTACGCGAAGGATTTTATAGATGCAGAAAAGGGTGTTTCAACGGCGGAGGAAGCTCTTCAGGGCGCTATGGATATAATAGCCGAAATCATATCGGATAATGCGGATTACAGAAAAAGTATCCGGCTGAGAACGTTTAACAGGGGAACAATCATTTCAAAGGGCGATAAAGAAAAGGAATCCGTTTATGAAATGTACTGCGATTTCTATGAGCCTGTAAAAAACATTGCAGGGCATAGGGTTTTGGCGCTTAACAGGGGAGAGAAGCCGAAGGGTTTTTGACTGTTTCGTTGAGCCTCCGATTGATGAAATAATAGAAGCTTTAAAATGCAAAAATCAAAAAGGACGCAAAATTCGTTCATAATATACTTTCGGTAACTATTGCCGACGCTTATAAAAGATTGATTGAGCCTTCAATTGAAAGAGAAATAAGGAACGATTTAACTGAAAAAGCTCAGGAAGGCGCGATAAAGGTTTTTTCAGAAAACCTAAAACAGCTTCTTGCTTAGCCCTCCGATAAAGGGTAAAATAGTTCTGGCACTTGACCCGGGTTTCAGAACAGGCTGCAAAGTCGCAGTTGTAGATGAAACGGGAAAGGTTCTTGATACGGGCGTGATTTATCCGACGCCTCCCTAAGTAAAATAGAGCAGTCCGGTAAAGTTGTTACCGGCATTGATTAATAAACACGGCGTTGAGATAATATGTATAGGAAACGGCACGGCTTCCAGGGAAACTGAGCTTTTCACAAGCGATTTGATGAAAGCACTCAAAAATTAAATATTCAATATGTGATTGTAAACGAAGCGGGCGCATCTGTTTATTCGGCGTCAAAGCTTGGAGCTTCGGAATTTCCTGAATTCGATGTTGCGTTAAGAAGCGCTGTTTCAATCGGGCGAAGGCTTCAAGATCCCGCTTGGCGGAGCTTGTTAAAATAGACCCGAAATCAATTGGGGTAGGGCAATATCAGCATGATATGAACCAGAAACGGCTTGGTGAAGCGCTTTCGGGCGTTGTTGAGGCGTGTGTTAACAGCGTGGGGTTGACCTTAATACGGCGTCCCCGTCGCTTCTGTCGTATGTTGCGGGAATAAACGGTCAGGTTGCGAAGAATATACTTGACATTACAGGGAAGAAAACGGTAAGTTTAAAACAAGAAAACAGTTGTTAAAGGTTGCGAAGCTTGGCCCTAAGGCATATGAACAATGCGCTGGGTTTTTGACGAATTTCTGACGGCGACGAGCCTTTGGATAACACAGGAGTGCATCCTGAGAGCTATAAGGCAGTTGAAAAGCTGCTTGAAAAACTGAAGTTTTCGAAAAAGGCGCTCAATGAGCTTATAAAGGTATTTCAAAAAAAGTAGTGGATATTGAGAAAAAAGCGGAAGAAATCGGAGTTGGAGTTCCGACACTTATTGATATATTAAAAGAGCTTGAAAAACCCGGAAGAGACCCGCGGGATGACATTCCTGCGCCGGTTCTCCGAAGCGACGTTCTGGAAATGAAGGATTTACATGAAGGAATGGTTTTAACCGGGACAGTAAGGAACGTAATTGATTTTGGAGTTTTTGTCGATATCGGAGTTCATCAGGACGGACTTGTTCATATATCTCAAATATGCGATAAATTCATCAAACATCCGTTAGAAGCAGTTTCTGTCGGAGATATTGTTAAGGTAAAGGTACTCGGTTGATGAAAATAAAAAAAGAATTTCACTTAACTATGAAAACATTTAGGTGGTTCAAATGAGGCTAATGAATTTATCAGCGCTTAAGACAGGCGAGAAGCTAAGCTACGCGATTAGAACACAAAATGGAAATTTTTGCTTGCGAATACCGTTCTTACACAAACATTTATACAAAGGCTTAAAAGTTTTGGGAATTGCTGTTTATTTACACGACGACATTTTTGGAGAGGTAACCCTAAAGCCGTGCCTTACGGACGAAACAAAAACCGCAGCGATTTGCGCGGTTGAGGACGCTTATCATGACTATAGGAACAAGAAGTATATAGATGCAGGCAAAAATTAAAAAAGCGGCAGAAAAATTGCGGCGGACGATATAAGGCGATCGGCTCAAAAAGAACCTGTCGGTTTATTCAATACATATGCCGTTAAAGATAACAGATGCCTTCATGCTGTAAATGTTGGAACAATCGTTGCCGCTATTACGCTTGAATATGAATACGATATTGGCGTTGTTGAGGATTATGTTACGGCAGCTCTGCTGCATGACATATATTTGAATGATATGTCCGAAGATATTGATTTTACCCATGCAGAAAAGGCAAAAGATTATCTGAAGTTTACAAGGATTATGCGTTAGAACATATATGAGCGTTGAATGCATCACGAGCGATTTGACGGAAGCGGGCCGGTAAAAACGGTCGGGTAGAAAATTCCCGAGGGGGCGAGAATTATTGCAGTTGCCGATATATATGACAGCCTCTCTAAACGGATACGGCGATTATAGAGCGCTTGGTCTTAATTACGCGCTTGAACAGCTTAACAGCTTTTCGGGAAAGATGCTTGACCCTGATTTTGTCTCAATTATTTTAATAGTTCTTTGCCATTTATCCTGTCGGCTCAATGGTTGTGCTTAATAACAAGCGAAAGGCGGTTGTTGTTGCGCAAAATTACAAAATGCCCACAAGACCGAAGGTTAAGGCTCAATATGCCCGAAAAAGAAAATTGCATTGAAATCAATCTCTTGTCGAATAGGACGATTTTTATTGAAAAGGTGCTTTATCAGCCGATTAATTATTCGGCGGCATTCAATTCGAACCAAAAAACACTACCCATCTCCTAAAGTGCTCTCAACGCCACACGTTCCATTGTGATTTTTAATAACGCCCTTAACGATGGAAAGCCAAGCCCAGTGCCGACATCAGTGCGTTTATGATGCCCTGAAGCTTTATAATATCTGTCCCAAACATACGGCAATTCAGATCCCGCAATTCCCAAACCGCTGTCGCATACCTCAACGCGAACCTTTCCATCGATGGAAACCTGCTTGATGAGAATATCTCCTTCTGAATAATTCAGCGCGTTTGTCAATAAGGTTGTAAATAACCTGTGTTATCTGGCTTTCATTTGCGTTGATGAATATTTCTTTCTCCGCTTCAACAATAATCTGCCTTTCGTTTAAAACAGCCATTCCTTCTTTACGTGCCGTATTTTCCTATAAGCTCTGTCAAGCTGAAAACCGAGGTTCCCGTGTCAAGGCAGCCATATTCTATTTTAGAAATGTCCAGCAAATCTGATACGAGCCGCGTTAATCTATTTGATTCATCAATAATAACCTGCGCGTTTTCCGGAGTATTTTCACCCGGCAAATCGCGTATCATTTCCGGCAAAGCCTGTTATCATCGTTAGCGGCGTCCTTAAATCATGAGAAACATTTGCCAGAAGCTCGCGCCGTAAATTTTCCACTCTCGAAAGCTCATAAGCGGCGTTATTAAGAGTATCGTTAAGCTCATTTATCTCCCTATAGCCGCCCGCATTGAATGTTATGTCATAATTCCCGACTGTGAGTTGCTTTGCCACCTCATTAATTTCCATTATCGGCTTTGCGAATTTTTTTGACATTATCAGGGAAAGGCAAACGGCAAGAAGCGTTAAAATAATAGAAATAAACACCAGTTGAATTCTCAAAGTCATCACGGTTGCGCCAATAGGCGTTATGAGCGCGCTCAGCAAAATATATACCTTGTTGCCGTCTTTATTTATAACTTCTGACATGTAGGTAATGTTTTCGGCTCTTCCCGGGCGCGCTAACGCCATGCGGTCAAAAAAGCGCGTGGGCGGGGGCACGGATACATCAGGTTGATCTTCATCTGATTGAAATATTGAAAGGTCGCCTTTATCCTTTACTTTTGCAATCATCTCGCTAATTCCTGCGGGGGTTCATCGACGGAGGAGACACTCGAAGAAAAGCCACTGTTTCATTTGGTCGCGGGGCAAATAAAATTTCGCCCGTCTCTCCGCATATCAGCACACTTAGACCATTGTCATGAGCTAGTACACGGTCAAGCAGCTTTGGAAGCTCCTCGTTATCAATATTCGCTTCAATGTACTTTGTAACGCTCTTTATTTGCCTGGTTTTTATAGCTTTATAGAAATCCGGCAAAAAAACTGTCTGGAGCAGCCAAAGCGCCACAAGCATCACGAAGACAAAAACAAACAAATAAATAAACAGTTTCCATTTGATTTTAATGTTAGCCTTCAAAACGGTATCCAACTCCCCTGAGCGTTACAATACAATTCCTATATGGTCCGAGACTGTTTCTCAGAAGCTTTATATGGGTATCAAGCGTTCTGTCGTCGCCGTAAAAATCGTAGCCCCAAACCTCGGTGATAAGCTTTTCCCTTGATAAAGCAATTCCTTTGTTCCTTGCCATATAAAAGAGAAGGTCGTATTCCTTTGGCGATAACTCGGCTCTTTCCCCGTCTATAGTCACAATTCTTGCCGTAAAATCAATTTTAAGCCCCGTAAATTTCAAGCGTTTCGTTTTCAACAGTTTCCTTTTGCGAGACGATCTCGCAAGTATCGCGCTGACCCTTGCCATAAGCTCCTTTGGCGAAAAGGGCTTAACGACATAATCGTCTACGCCCAACTCGAAACCGTGAAGCTTATCATATTCCTCACCACGCGCGGAAAGCATTAATACCGGTATATCCTTGGTTTTCTTTATTTCTTTGCATGTTGAGAAGCCGTCCAGCTCCGGCATCATTATATCAAGTATGATTATATCGAAGCTGTTTGAGCGGCACATTTCGACAGCCTTCATTCCGTCCTCAGCCTCGAATACTTCATGTCCTTCAAATTCAGCGTATTTTTTTATTAATAGCCTAATGTTAACCTCGTCGTCAACAACAAGCAATCTTGCCATATTATGTCTCCCTCACAAGAATAGCTCATTATAACCTGTGAACTATTTGTGAATACTGTGTGAATTATAAATGAAAATATAAAGACGAAAAAGAAAAGCGTTTGCCAAAATTCGAAAGGTGATGCGGCAAAGCGAAGCCTTTGTCACACCACCTTATTTTCGTTTTTTCCTTTCATTATAATTATCGGCGGATAATTATAATGTTTAACAATGTTACTTCAAGTTTTCTAAAACATTAAGAGCTTTTTCGACAACGTTTTCTTTTCCAAGTAAAGCCGCGATTTTTAAAGATTTCCGCATATGGCGCAGAATCGCCGAATGTATCGATTGTAATTGTTTCCGCCGTCAAGCCCAACGTACTTGTGCCAGCCGAAAGGAGAAGCCGCTTCAACGGCAAGTCTTGCGCGTATTGATTTAGGAAAACGCTTTCCTTATACTCATCCGCCTGCTCATCGAACACCTCAAATGAAAACATGCTTACGACTCTGGCGTTCACGCCCTTTTCCTTCAATACGTCATAAGCATTATAAGCGAGTTCAACCTCCGAGCCGGACGCCATAAGAATTATCTGCGGATTCTCACTGTCACGCAGGATATAGCCGCCCTTTAGAGCATTTTTTCCTGTTTCTTCGAGCTGCTTCAGGTTCTGCTTTGTTAAGAACAAGAACGGAAGGGCTGTCGGCTCTTGTAAGCGCAAGATACCATGCGGCGGCGGTTTCGTTTGCGTCGCACGGTCTGAAAACTGTAAGATTAGGTGTCGCGCGCAATCCGGCAAGATGTTCAATAGGTTGATGTGTCTGGCCATCCTCGCCCACGCCGATTGAATCATGCGTCAAAATATTTATAACAGGCAGCTTCATTAAAGCCGAAAGTCTCATCGCAGGCTTCATATAGTCGCTGAAAACGAAAATCCCGCTGTATACGGTCGTAAACCGCCATGCAGCGCCATTCCGTTTGCAATAGCAGTCATTGCGAATTCACGTACGCCAAAATGAAGATTAGGACCCGACGGATTTTCCGGTAAATATTCGCCCCTGTCTTTCATAACCGATTTGTTTGACGGCGCAAGGTCGGCAGAGCCGCCGATAAGATTCGGCAATATTTTCGCAACCTTATTAAGAATAACTTCCGAAGAAACCCTGTTGGCGACGTCGCCTTCATAGCTCCAGAAATCCTCGTCATTAAGCAAATCAACGGGCAGCTTTTTATCATGCCATTTCACCCATTCGGCGTGTTCGGCGGGGTAATCCTTCATATACCTTCCATAAGCCTGTTCCATTCAGTTTCCGCGCTGTCGTTTTCTCACATTTAACGTATCTATATATTCCCAAACGTCAGCCGGAACAACAAAAGCTTCCTCTTCCCAGTTAAACGCCGCCTTCATCAGTCTTAATTCTTCCTCGCCCAAAGGCTCGCCGTGAGCCGATGCTGTCCCCTGCTTGTTGGGCGAACCAAAACCGATTTGTGTCTTTATTTCTATTATGCTCGGTTTTCCAGTCTCATTTTTCGCGTTATTTAAAGCGGATACAATAGCGTCCATATCGTTTCCGTCCGCAACCAGCTGCGTATGCCAACCGTATGCCTCAAACCTTTTCAGGACGTCTTCACGGAATGCCATGTTTGTATTGCCTTCGATTGTTATGTTATTGCTGTCATACAGCAATATGAGCTTTGAAAGCCCAAGCGTGCCCGCAAGCGACGCGGCCTCGGACGCAACGCCTTCCATCAGGCAGCCGTCGCCGCAAAGAGCGTAAGTGAAATGGTCAACAATTTTGTAGTTCGGTTTGTTAAAAATGTTTGCAAGATAACTTTTCAGCCCATGCCATTCCAACGGCGTTTGCTATTCCCTGACCAAGAGGTCCTGTCGTAACCTCAACTCCTACCGTATGACCAAACTCCGGATGACCGGGCGTGCGGCTTCCAAGCTTGCGGAAGTTTTTCAATCGTTTGCCGTAAGCCCATAGCCAAACATATGAAGAAGAGCGTACAAAAGCGAAGAGCCGTGACCGGCTGATAAAACGAACCTGTCCCTGTTTTGCCAGTCCGGATTTTTAGGGTTATGCCTCATTTCTTTTGCCCATAATCCGAATGCGGTCGGAGCCGCGCCCAGAGGCAATCCGGATGCCCGGAATTGGCGTTTTGAATCATATCTGCACATAGAACCCGGATTGCGTCAATTGCCTTTTGTTCAATTTTTCCATTTTTAATACCCCTCATTCTATCTTGTTTAATTCTCTAATTTTATCACACATCATGTATTTGTCAACGCAGGACAGCAAAAGGAATTTCTGTATATACGGCGTTTTAAATTGTAAACAATAGTAATTTATGTTATTATACTTAAAAAAAATTATAGATATATTAATGGGGTTAAATGGAATATTACAGCAAAAATGAAAAGGAAACGATGTTAATAGCTTGAGAGAAAATTTGGGAAATCGAGGCGAAACAGGGAGATGTTTTTTGCCTTATCGGAGATTTAGGCGCCGGCAAAACTGTTTTTTCCAAAGGCTTTGCGCTTGGTTTTGGCGTAACGGAGCGTAAATAACAAGCCCGACATTTACGTTTGTAAACGAATACGAGGGCAGGCTTTCTTTATACCACTTTGACGCTTACCGTCTTGAAGGCTTCCGTGAAGCGTTATGTTTTGATTTTGAGGAGTATTTTGAAGATGGCGTTTGCCTCATAGAATGGGCGGAAAACGTTCAGGATATCATTCCTGAGCGCGCCTTTTTAGTGACGTTTGAACGTACTTGATGGCGCGGAAAACGAAAGAAAAATTTCAGTCTGCCGAAGGGAAACGAATTAATGATTTTAGCTATTGATACCTCATCGAAAACGGCGTCTGTCGCGCTTGTTGAGGGCAGAAGCGTTTTGGCGGAATTTTCGGTTTTGAGTGAAAAAACTCATTCCAAAGCAGTTTTGCCAATGATTGAAAGCCTATTTGCGTGTGCGGGCAAAAAACCGTCAGACATAGAGTATATCGCCTGTTCCGCGGGTCCGGGCTCATTCACGGGTTTGAGGATTGGCGCAGCTGTTGCGAAGAGCTTCGCATATACGCTTAATAAAAAAATAGTACCTGTTGCTTCACTTGATATGCTGGCATATAATGTTTTAGCTTGGGCTATACTATCTGTCCTGTGATGGACGCAAGAAGAAAGCATGTTTATACATCGTTTTACAAATATGACGACGGGAAGCTTTTGAAGCTGAACGATTATATGACTATTTCTGTGAAAACGCCGTTCCGCCGAATCATCATTTGGAGAACCGTTATATTTTATCGGCTCGGCGCTGAAATTTATTATGATGAGCTTGAAGCCGTGACCGGAGCCGTGATTGCGCCTCCCCAAATTAATTTACACAGGGCGGGAGTAATGGGCGTTTACGCATATGACTGTCTTAAAGAGATTGCCGCTGTCGAGGGGCATGATTTTGAGCTTATATACATGTCGCGTTCTCAGGCGGAGGCGGACAATGATTAAAATTACAAAAATGACGGAAGCTCATATAAATGACGTCTCCAGAATCGAAGAAGAATGCTTTTCAATCCCATGGTCAAAGGCAGATTTTGAAAGAGAACTATCTGTAAACAACTTTGCGCACTATTTTGTAGCGGAGGTTGACGGAAAAGTAGTTGGATACGCCGGTTTATGGCATATTGTTACGGAGGGGCATATAACAAATATAGCTGTTTTACCTGAATACAGGCGGCATGGGGTTGGCGCATGCTTTTGACAGAATTATTCTGCTGGCAAAGCAAATTGAAATTAACGCGATAACGCTTGAGGTTCGTATTTCCAACGAAGCGGCGCAAAGACTGTATACCGGAAAAGGCTTTAAGCCGGAGGGCTTCCGTAAAAGGTATTATTCCGATACGGGAGAGGATGCGGTTATAATGTGGCTGTATTTATAATTAATGAATTCCGCAGCAATGCGGCTAAGGAGGCAATTTGCCCAGTGTATAAGGAATTAAGCATCGACGAGCTTAACAATATTAAAATTAATTTGGATTTTTTATCAACAGACGACGCGCCTGGGCTTACCGGGCTTGTTGGCCAGGAGCGTGCGGTTAAAGCGATGGAATTTGGGTTTTCAATGAAGGCCGAAGGCTACAATATTTTCGCGGCAGGGTTAAGGGGCTGCGGAAAAACAAGCTATGCCATCGATTGTGCGGAGAAAACGCGCTGAAAAAATGCCTGTTCCAAACGACTATTGCTATGTCTATAATTTTGACGACCCTAAGCGCCCTAAAGCGCTAAATTTAAAGCGGGCTTAGGGAAGCAGTTCAAGGAAGATATGGAGGAATTGGCGGTATTTTTTTCAAATGAAATACCGAAAGTTTTTTCATCGGAAGAATTTGAAAATGAGAAATCTGAAATTCTCAAAAACTATCAGAACAAACGCGACGAACTTATGGATAACATGGAGCGAATAGCCGAGAATACGATTTCGCCGTAAAAACAACAAATTCAGGCATTTATTTTTTCCCGGTAATTGACGGCGAAACAATCGGCGAAGAGGAATACGACCAACTCGACGAAAAACTTAAAAGCAAGTTTTCAAAACTTTCGGATATTGTTCAGGAAAAAGCTTCCGAAATAATGAGGAAAATTAAAGGAACACGAGAAACTTGCCAAAATCGAAATATCGGAGCTTGAATATAAAATAGGGATTGTTTACGATTTCAAATCAAATAGGAGAGCTTCAATCAAAATATAAAGATAATCCCAACGCTGTAATTATTTGTCTAAGGTTACGGAGGACGTTCTTCACAATTTCAGGATTTCATGGAAAAGGACGATGACGAGGAGCAGATTTCATCAATGCTTCCGTGGCTTTCAAAAAAGGGGACGATAACATTCTGAATAAATACAAGGTTAACCTTCTTGTTGATAACGGAGGCTTAAAAGGCGCGCCGGTTGTCAAAGATTTTAACCCAACGTATTATAACCTTATTGGCGAGATAGAATATGATAATGAGTTTGGAAATTTAGTCACCGATTTTATGAAAATAAAGCCCGGACTTCTTCACAAGGCAAACGGCGGATACCTTATTTTACAGGCGGCCGACATTGCTTTCAAACGATAAATCATGGGATTGCATGAAGCTTGCGCTAAAAAACAAAGAAATTGAAATAGCGCCTTTAAGGGAGCATCTTTCCTCTGCGACTTCAACGCTTAAAGCCGGAGCCAATACCTCTGGATATAAAGATAATTTTGTTGGAAGCGGCTATTACTATGACCTTTTGAGAGATTTTGACGAGGATTTTGACGAGCTTTTTAAAATACTTGCGGAATTTGATTATGAAATGGATTTTAATGAAAAAAACGTTTTATACCGCTCTTTTATAAAGAGTTTTCAACCAAAGGCGCGGCTTTGCCTTTCAGCATGACGCTATTGAAGAAATTATAAAATATTTGTTAAGAAACTCAGGGCAGGAAGGGATAAAATGAGTACTCAGTTTGGAATTGTTTAAGGAAATTCTGGAGCAAGCCATATTGTATGCAGAAAACGGCGGAAAGGCGGCTGAGGTGACAGAGGCGAAGACGTTTTACGGCAGTTTCTGAAAAAGAGTTTAGAAACAAAATGTATGAAGAAAAAACACTTGCGATGTTTTAGCGACAGCTATATTAATATTGACACGCAGGGCAAAAGAGTGGGGCAGATAAACGGTCTTGTCGGTTATGGATACGGGAAACCATGTTTTCGGCTGTCCTGTCAGGATAACCGCGACAACATTTATAGGCAATTCAGGCATAATAAATATTGAAAAAGAAGCGGATATGAGCGGGAATATCCATGAAAAGGGTATGCAGGTGCTTTCCGGATATTTCGGACAGACGTACGCGCAGGATTTTCCGCTTTCACTTTCCGCAAAAATATGCTTTGAGCAGTGCTATTCTGAAATAGATGGGGATTCCGCTTCCTGCGCTGAACTTCTTGCCGTCCTTTCAAGCCTTATCAGATATTCCGATAAATCAGGAGATTGCCGTAACAGGCTCTGTGAACCAAATGGGTGAAATTCAGGCTGTGGGCGGCGTTATGTAACAAAATAGAAGGTTTTTTCAATTTGTGTAAAAAGAGAGGTTTGTCAGGAAATCAAGGGGTTGTTATTCCGGCGTCCTGCGTGCGCGACCTTGTTCTGAAAAGCGATGTTCTTAACGCTGTAAGAAACGGCGGGTTTCATATATACAGCGTTGCAAACATAGATGAAGCTATTTTACTTACGATGGGGGTTCCGGCAGGAAAGCGATTGAATTCAGGCAAATTCGAGATAAAAACCGTTCACGCTCTGGCATATAAAAAGCTTAAGGCATATTATCAGAAGTCGTTACAAGAGCAAAATTCAAAGAAATGAGAATTATAAAATGATTGGACAAGCAAAAAAATTTATCGTCTTGCTGTTATCCGCCGCTCTGTTTTCTGGCTGTTCCCGTGAAGCGGATGTAAAAATAACAGAACCGGAAAACGATGCGCCGGTTATACAAGCTGAGGAAAAAGATAGGAAAATTAACACTGAAATATCTGCTTTCAAAAGCATGGGAATTGTTAATTTTACAGGTTTTTTAGCCGATTTAAAAGGACGCATTGAATACGCGAGAATTGCAATAGAAGAAGAAGAAAAAAAGAACCCTTATTCTCGCATTCCCGCCCGATGAAACCGGAAAAATAATGATATTAATGTTTCATAATTTTATTGAAGAATATGAGGAGGGCGGCGACAAAACAATAACGACGACTCTTTCCGCATTCAGGAGCTTGCTGGAAAAGCTCTATGATAAGGGTTACCGAACGGCGTCTCTGTCCGACTTCATTGGCGGAAGTATATCTGTACAACGGGGATGTAAGCCTATTATATTTACGTTTGACGATGGAAAGCCAAGTCAGTTTAGCCTCATTGAAAATCCGGACGGTACTTTTTCGGATAATCCTAAAACTGCCGTTGCAGTTATGGAGCAGTTTTATAACGAGTATCCGGACTTTGGATTAAACGGGACTTTTTCTGAATTTAGGTTTTGCGGGAACCTTCGGAACTGTCGGCACACTGAAGCAAAGGCTTGAGGCGATTGCGGAAAAAGGCTTTGAGCTCGAGAGCCATGCGTATAACCATCCTAATCTTGCAAGCTTACAACGCCTGCGCAGGTTATGGAGGAGATTGGAAAAAATGCAAAAAAATTAAACGAGCTTCTGCCTGGGCGAACAATGTCAATCCTCGCGCTGCCATACGGGAACTCGAACAAAGCGCTTGCCCAACACATTGAAAGCGGCTCTTTTGAAGGTTTTGAATATAAAAATAAAGGAATTATGCTTGTTGGAGCAGAGCCTGCCGTTCCAATGTATTTAAAGGACGCCGACCCGGTCAGGATAAGAAGAATTATTGCAACCGGAATTGAGCCTGTTGATTGGGATTTTGACTGGTGGTATGCAAAAGGAAAGCACGAATATATATCCGACGGCAATCCGGATACGATTTCCGTTCCTTCGGACAAGCTGGATTTAATAGACGGGGAAAAAATAAAGGCGCTTGATAAAGAGCTTGTAATAATAGAACCGGATGAAGACGGCGAATTAGGAGCAGAAGAACTCGGAAGCGCCGATTAAGTTGCAAAATGGATATAACGGAGGGAACGTCATGTTGGCTGAAAAACGAACGGCAGCTGAGTTTTTGAAGAAGCACAATGTTTACGTCGAGGACATTGACTTTCAGAAGTGTGTAGAGACTTTTTTGCAGGAAATGAGTAAGGGACTTTCGGATAAAAGCTCGCTTCCAATGCTGCCTACATATCTAAGCCTTGACAATATCAGCGTTAATAACGAGAAAGTAATAGTAATAGACGCTGGAGGTACGAATTTCAGAGTTGCGCTGGTATCTTTTAATGAGAATGGCAAGTGTAAAATCGAGAGCTTTTCCAAGCACAGGATGCCGGGAACATCCGGCGAAATAGATGCGGATACTTTTTCAAGCAGATGGCGGCGCTTGTTATGCCTGTCATAAATGAAAGCGATAAAATAGGCTTTTGTTTTTCTTATGCTCTTGAAATGACAAATTCGAAAGACGGTAAGATACTGTTCTTTTCAAAGGAACTCAAAGTTAAAGGGGCGGAAGGTATGCTTGTCGGGAAAAAAACCTTCTGGATGCGCTTGGCACTCCTGAGAAAAAAAATCGTTTTGCTTAATGATACCGTTGCGGCTTTGCTTGCGGGGGTCGCTAATTATCCAGACCGGAAATTTGGTTCTTTTTCAGGCTTTATCCTCGGCACCGGCACAAACACCGCATATATCGAATCCCGTTCAAATATTAAGAAGAGTGATGAGATTTCCAAGAATTAGGCAATATGATTATAAACATGGAAAGCGGCGATTATGATAAGATAACGCCCGGATACATTGACGAGCTTGTGACAAACGCTACAAAGAACCCTGACAGATACAGGTTTGAGAAAATGATTTCAGGGGCGTACCTGGGAATGAACCTATACACAACACTAAAACGGCGGCATCTGAAGGACTGTTTTCAAAAGGGTTTTCCGACGAGCTTGAACGCTGCGAAAAGATTGACAGTGCGGAAATTGACAGCTTTTTTGAGCATCCCTACGGAGAAGGAAAAATTCAAGCGCTATGCCAGAACGAATCGGAAAGAAAGCTTGTTTATTTTTTCGCCGAGCATGTTATTGAAAGAGCGGCAAAGCTTGCGGCAATAAACCTTGCGGCTGTGGTTAAGAAAAGCGGGGCAGGGGAAACCCCTCTGGAGCCGGTCTGTATTATTGCCGAAGGCACAACGTTTTATCGTGAAAAATACTTAAAAAATATGGTGAATATTATCTAAGGAAGCATCTGAACAAGGAAATGAACATTTTCGCCGAGTTGCTGCATGTTGAGGACGCAACGCTTGTCGGCTTCCGGCAGGGCTGATTGAGTAACCGCTAAGGTTTTTTACCAATATCAATACAACTTTTGCGCCTGAAATCTTGGGCGCTTTTGATTTATCAGACAACAACAGCATGTACTATTTTTTAATCCTCCCGAATAGAATGTATTACTCAGGAAGCTAAATACCCATTCAAATGATATTTGCTTTCTAGTGAAAAAAATTCATACATGGGAGGAAAGAGCGTGAAATACCAATCGCTAAGCGATATCATCGGGCTTACGGAAAAAGAGGCCGAGCTTTCAAGGCGCGCCTATGGCTCCAACAGAATAACCGGCAAGAAAAAGAACAGCTTTTTGAAGCAGTTTGCCGCAAGCTTTGGAGATCCTATTATTAAAATACTATTAATAGCGCTTTTGTAAATATTTTTTTCATGCTCCGTGATTTCAACTGGTATGAGACGGCGGGAATAGCTATTGCGGTCCTTCTTGCAACATTGTTTCAACATTGTCGGAATACGGAAGTGAAACGGCGTTTGAGAAGCTTCAGCAGGAGGCGGCAAATATAAATTGCCGTGTTAAGCGTTCCGGCTTGATTGCCGAATTGCCGATTGGTGAAATAGTCGCAGGGGATATTGTTTTTGCTTCAGGCAGGTGAGCGCATTCCGGCGGACGGCAAAATAATAATTGGGGAAATAAGTGTCGACCAGTCGGCGCTTAACGGCGAAACAAAAGAAGCGCATAAATATCCCGTATCAGGAAGGAAATCGGCGGATATAAGTGATTTTATGCTTGCCGACAGGCTTTTTCGGGGCTGCGTCGTTTGTTCCGGAGAAGGCGTTATGGAGATTTCCCACGTTGGCGATGAAACTTTTTATGGTAGACTTGCGCTTGAAATACAGGAAGATACGATTGAAAGCCCTCTTAAAGTCAGGCTGGGGAACTTGGCAAAAACAATAAGCATTTTCGGATATATGGCGGCTCTTGTTGTCGTTGTTTCAAATCTGTTTAATAACATTGTTATAGACAACTATTTTGAGCCTTCTCTTATAATTGAGTACCTTTCAAACGGAAGCAGGCTTTTGCGCGATTTTATGAAAGCGGTGACCCTTGGTATAACCGTAATTGTTATGGCTGTTCCGGAGGGACTGCCGATGATGATTACCGTCGTGCTTTCTGCGAATATGAGGAGAATGTTAAAGGACAACGTGCTTGTAAGGAAGCTTGTCGGAATCGAGACGTCAGGCAGCCTTAACATACTTTTCACAGATAAGACAGGAACATTGACAAAGGGAAAGCTAAGCGTCGTATCTTTTATAAAACGGGGGGGCAGGCTTTTTGACATTAACGAGCTGAAAAAATAACAAAGCGCTGTATGAGCTTGTAAAACTAAACTGCTTGTATAACAACGGCGCGGAAATCAGCGAAAAGGACGGCAAAAAGATTGCGATTGGCGGAAATTCGACAGACCGGGCTATCTTTGAATTTGTAATAGACGATGTTTTACCGGTGCGTGAACACCAAAAAGTTTTCAGCCGCCCTTTCAATTCAAAGGACAAGCTTTCAATTACGGGTATTAAAGGAAAGAAAACCTTTTATCTGATAAAGGGAGCGCCGGAAATACTTCTGCCGAAATGTGCGCGCTAGCTTTGATGAAAACGGGCGAGAAAAACCGTTTTCTAACACTCCGGCTCTCAAGGGCAGGCTAAACGAGCAGGCGCGAAACGCCGTAAGGCTTCTTGCGCTTTGTATTTGCGAAGGAGAGGGAGACGCAAAACAGTTAAAGAATATGATACTAATAGGATTTATAGGAATAACCGATGAATTAAGAAGCGAGGAAGCTCGGCGATAAACGAGGTAACAAACGCGGGCGTTCAGGTTGTTATGGTGACGGGCGACAACAGAGAAAAAACCGCGGCAAGCGTTGCGGTTAAGGGTAGGGCTTATTTCACCCTCGGACAACGATAAGGTTTTGACAAGCGCAGAATTGAACGCTATGAGCGATATTGAGGTGAAAATGAAATTACCTGAAATAAGGGTTATCGCAAGGGCGCTTCCTTCCGATAAAAGCAGGCTTGTGAGCATTGCTCAAGAAACGGGGCTAGTAGCAGGAATGACGGGCGACGGCGTAAACGACGCTCCCGCGCTTAAAAAAGCTGACGTCGGCTTTGCAATGGGCGATGGAACGGAAATCGCAAAGGAGGCAGGAGATATTGTAATTCTTGATAATAATTTCCTCAATCGTAAAAGCCATACTTTATGGACGTACAATATTTAAAAGCATACGGAAATTCCTGATTTTCCAGCTTACAATAAACCTGTGCGCGGTGGGCGTATCGGTAATCGGACCTTTTATCGGAATAGAAACGCCTGTTACCGTAATTCAAATGCTTTGGATAAATATGATAATGGATACTTTGGCGGGGCTTGCTTATGCGGCGAACCACCCCTTCCGGAATATATGCACGAGCCTCCAAAAAACGCCGAAATGAAAAAATAATCAACCGTTATATGTACAGCCAGATTATTTGCACAGGATTATATACCACAATTATGTGTCTGCTATTTTTTAAGCTGCCGTTTATGAAGGTGATGTTCCGGGGCGAAGAAAAATATGTTCTTACTGCTTTTTTCGCTCTGTTCATTTTTGCAGGTGTATTCAACAGCTTCAACGCCCGTACATACAGAATCAATTTATTTTCATATATCCTTGATAATAAAGGGCTTTTGCTGATAATGGGGGCGGTAATTGCGATACAGCTTCTGTTGATTTATTACGGAGGCACGCTTTTCAGAACTGCCGGGCTTAGGCTAAACGAACTGGCTTTAATAATAGTATTGTCGCTTACTGTGGTTTTCTTTGACCTGACGAGAAAAATGCTTCTCAGAATTGGGAACAGGAAGGGATTTATATAATGTGAAATTTACTGCGGTTTTATGACTGCCGCAAAGATACTGGTAAACTTTTAGAATAAATCTTCACTCTTATCCGGGACTTCGAACAGGAAGCCCGGATTTCTATTTTTATGGTTTTAACAAGATAATCGTTATAATTACCGCAAGCATCGGAAAGCTTTTGAAGAGAAACAAATCCTTAATTATCGCAAAAACCATAACAGCGATATATACCCAGCAGCACCAAACGGCTTTTTTCTCCTATGTGCGTCACGCATTGCGGAACAAGCACATAAACTGTTTATAATTAAAATTAATGGAGCGTATTCGGCATGAGTATCACATTAATAACCGTTATGGAAGCCGCAGCCATAGCATCCAGTCTTTCAATCGACGCGTTTACCGCAGGGTTCGCATATGGGAGCAGAAAAATAAAAATTCCTATGGTATCCGTTCAGATTATAAACATTATTTGCACTGCAATTACGGGATTATCACTTTTCGCCGGAACACTGTTTGCACAACACCTCCCCCAAAAGCTAACTATTGGAATTGCTTTTGCCATTTTGTTTATAATTGGGCTTGTAAAGCTGCTTGACAGTATAACAAAATCAATAATCAGAAAATATGGAGAAATAAGCAGAGAAATAGAAATATCAATGTTTAATTTCAGGTTTATCCTTAATTTATACGCTGATCCTGAAAAAGCTGACGTTGACGCTTCGAAAAACATAACGCCAATGGAAGCGGCGGCTCTTGCAATTTCGCTTTCGCTTGATGGTATCGCCGTCGGCTTTGGCGCGGCTCTTATAAACGTTAACGCGCCCGCGGTAATACTGTGGTCGCTAATTACGAACGCAGTTGCAATTATAATCGGCTGCTTCATGGGAGAAAAAATAGCCGAAAAAACTCCTTTTAACATATCGTGGTTAAGCGGGGCAGTCATTATATTCCTCGCTTTCACAAAGATTATGTGAACCTGTTTTATTAATATCAATCATATCTTATCCCAAAAACCTATATAATTAGTTATGTGCTTGTTATATAGTAAACGGAAGGGGATTAAACTATGACGGACGAAAGAAGGGGCTCTCATAGGAAACATAGCGTTGTAATGGAGCAGCGTGAAAGGATAATCGTGCAGGGCGTTACGGACGTTATTTCTTTTGACGAGAGATAAATGTCATTTCTGAAACCGATTTGGGCATTCTTATTGTCAGAGGCGTTAATTTACATGTTAACCGGCTCAATCTTGAAAGCGGCGAGCTGTTTATTGACGGAGAAGTGGATGCGGTGACGTATGAGGAGGAAGGCTTCGGAAAGGGTGGGGGAACTTCGTTCTTTAAAAAGATATTTAAATAGATTCGGGTATGCGAAGCAAATTACATTATTAATTGTAGGTGATTGAATGATACTCCCCGTTTTTTTTCAAGGTGGTTTATTCATTGGCGCTGCCGCTGCCGGGTTTATCCTCGCATTTTTTTATGATTTATTCAGAGTTGCTCGAAGAATAATACCCCATTCCGGCTTCTTAATCCATGTTGAGGATATTTTATATTGGGTAGTTGTCGTTGCTGTCATGTTTTATTTTTTGCTAACATCGAACAGCGGTGAAATACGACTCTTACGATCGTCGGAACGTTTATTGGTATGATAGCTTATTTTAAATTGCTCAGTCCTTTGTTTCTGAAGGTTTCGCTTACTATTTTTGAAGCAGTTAAAAGAGTTGTATTAACATCAATTAAAATTATTGCCGCCCCTTTTATAGCTCTTTTTCGTATACTGGCGATTCCTGCTTCTATTGCGGCTAACAAAGCCATAGAGTATATGATTATGAAAGAAAGGTATACAGAAAGATAAAAACAAGAGGAAGGCAAAAGGTCAGGAAGCTAAAAAACAATTTCAATATAATTTTTAAAAAAATATGAAAATAATTTGCAATATAAAAGGATTTTCCGTTTTGGCGCAGAATGATTATAATGTAGGAGTTTTTTAACGTTGTTTGTTTTAACGTTGTTTACGTGAAATTATTTTGCGGAGGTTCATATTGAAGCCATATACGAGTTCAAAGGACTCAAGAAAATTCAAACTTGGAAAGTTTTATGTAATAGTTACTACCGCAGTTATTGTTTCTGCCGTTGTTTCGCTGTATGCAGCTTCTGTTGAAATGAAGCAGCTCATAAACGAAAGGAATGAAATACTGGTTGAGATTGAGCAGGAGGAACTGAGGCAGGAAAGTATAAATAATCAGAAGCTTTATTTTGAAAGCGATGCTTATATTGAGAAGGTTGCGAGAGAAAAGCTAGGTCTTGTAAAGCCTGGAGACGTGATTTTTATTGATAGGAATGCTAATTAAGTAATTTTTTAAGAGCTGCGGGATATCTTATCCCGGCAGCTCTTTTTTACGTTCAAAATGTGCATTAATTGGAAGGATTAAGGCTTATGCTCGCGCTGTCGCCATTTTTTGAGATTGTGATAGTTTTTGTTTCAGAAGAATAGCCCGAGTTTTCAACTGTTAGATTGTAGGAGCCGGGAGAAAGTCCGGTAAACGCTGCAGTTCCGTTTGCGCCTGTTGCAGCCGAATATGAACGACCGCCGCTTTGCTTAATCGTGACATCGGCTCCACTAATGACCTGATCGGTATTACTATCAGAAACGGTAATCGTCAAAGAACAATTTCCATATAGTTTTTCGTTTACAGTCGTAGTTCCGGATGTGGAAACATTAGCCGTCCCGCTGACTGTATCATAGCCTGGCGCCGTAATTGTATATGAGCGTGAACCTCCCGAAACATTGGATATTCTTACAGATCCGTTTGAAGTCGTGCCTTTCTGGGAATTAATAGTAACGGTCGCTCCGGTTATCCCGGCGTCAGTGACCGAATCACGGACATAGAAGTCAACCGAACGCGTAGCTGACGAAGTTGGAACAAGCTTTATAGTTTTGCTGCTATTTCCATTGCTTATTGTGACTGTATCAGTTACTGTAGAATAGCCTGATGAAGAAATTGTGTGGTGTAGACGCCTGTTTGAAGCTTGCTGAATGAAACGCGCCCATTGGAAGCCGTATACTCAGTTGACAAGCTGTTTACTTTAACAGTAGCCCCGCTTAAAGCTGATCCGGTTGTGCTATCCTGTACCGTCAGAGTAAGCGTATAGTTGCTTGTCGAGGACAGTACTACGTTTCTTTTAGAGTTGTACGTACTAACGTCTATTGTGCCAGAAACGCTGTCAAATCCTGTCCGTTCAACCGAATAATCATGTTTTCCCATTGGAATATTCACAAAGACAGCCTCGCCTTTGTTGTTGGTTGTTTTTTTCGTGCCGTAAACCTCTACAGTA
>JALQSN010000718.1:0-25414 GCA_023690525.1 Holotrichia oblita | reverse complement strand
AAGGTCGAAAAAAGCCGAGGTCATTGAGTTTGCCATGAAGAATTGCGGAATAAAATCAACCGATGACGTAATCATGGTCGGCGACAGGGAGCATGATATTTTAGGCGCAAAAGAATTGGGTATTGAAAGCGTCGGCGTTTTATACGGATACGGCAGTCGCGGGGAACTTTTAAATGCCGGAGCGGATTTTATTGTTGACAGTGTTGACGGGCTTTTGCGATTGCTTGCGCTTGAATAAAAAATTTGCATAGCAAACAGAAAAAACGGAGAAAAATAATGAAGGAATTAATAAATATTTTTTTTACATTCTTCAAAATCGGTATTTTGACTTTTGGCGGCGGCTATTCAATGCTACCGTTGTTGGAACGTGAAATTGTAGAGCGAACGGGTTGGGCGACGAAAGAGGAGTTGCTGGATTATTTCGCTATCGGGCAATGCACTCCGGGCATTATCGCCGTTAACACAGCCACGTTAGTCGGATATACGCAACGCGGGTTCTGGGGTTCGCTGTTTGCCACAGTAGGCATTGTTACGCCTTCATTGTTTATTATTTTGGCAATAGCGGCTGTTTTGGATAATTTCGCCGATATACCTGCGGTTACGCACGCTTTCGCCGGGATACGCATAGCGGTCGCCGCGTTAATCGCGTCGGCGGTGGTAAAGCTGTTTAAAGGCGGAGTTCTCCAAAAACAAGCGGCGGAGCGAAAAGGAAACATAAAGATGCTGTTGTTATTAAATACCACGCCGGTTGTGTTATGCGTTGCGGCATTTACGTTGGTTGCGTTTTTCGGGATTTCGCCTGTGTATGTCGTTGCCGGTTCGGCGGCTTTCGGACTGCTCTTTTACGGGAAGCGGGTGGACAAGTAATGGAAATGATTTTGCTTTTTTGGGAGTTTTTCAAGACAGGTTTGTTCGCTGTCGGCGGCGGAATGGCAACTATTCCGTTTTTAACCAAAATGTCGGAACGGTATCCAGATTGGTTTACGCTTGCCATGCTGGCTGATATGATTGCCATAAGCGAATCGACGCCCGGCCCTATTGGGATTAACATGGCAACTTATGTCGGGTATAAAGTGGCGGGCGTTTTTGGATCGCTGACAGCGGTGTTTGCATTGGTGTTGCCCTCGTTTGTAATTTTATTTTTAATAGCGCGAATATTGCAAGTATACAAAAACAATAAATATGTCAAGTCGAGCTTTTTGGGGCTGCGTCCCGCCGTAACGGGGCTTATTGCCGCCGCGGGATATTCTGTGCTTCTTATGGCGGCTTTTGAGGGCGGCGAAGTTGACCTAATTAAATTGGCGTTGTTTGGAATGTTTTTTTTCGTGATTCAAATAAAAAAGCTGAAAAACATACACCCTGCCGTATATATCGGAATTTCCGCCGTTATCGGAATTGTTTTTTCTCTTTAATTCGCGGGGTAAAAAATTGGCTTGGCGGAAAGGCATTAACGCCGTTCCGCCATTTTTTGTGCTAAAAATTCGTCGTAAGTCATTGTTCTGTCGATAATTCCGTTTTCGGTAAATTCTATGATACGGTTTGCTATGCTGTCTATAAACTGGTGGTCGTGCGAAACAAACAGCACATTGCCCTTGAAGTCAATCAATCCGTTGTTAAGCGCCGTGATTGCTTCTAAATCCAAGTGGTTGGTCGGCTGGTCGAGCAGTAATACATTCGAGCCGCTCAACATCATTCGCGACAGCATACAGCGAACCCGTTCGCCTCCCGACAGCACTTTAACCATTTTATACACATCGTCGCCCGAAAAGAGCATACGCCCCAAAAATCCGCGCAGATAGGTTTCGTATTTGTCGTTTGAATATTGTTGGAGCCATGTCAGTAATGTGTCGTCGTTGTCGTCAAAAAAATCGGATATATCTTTCGGGAAATAGGATTGCGAGGTGCTGACGCCCCATTTGAAAAAACCTGTGTCGGGTTCAAGCTCACCCATTAAAATTTTAAACAAAGTAGTAGCGGCGTGTTCGTTTTCCCCTATAAAAGCGATTTTATCGTTTTTGCCAACGCGGAACGAAACGTTTTTCAAAACCTCAACGCCGTCAATTGTCTTGGACAGGTTTTCGATATTCAAAATGTCGTTTCCGACTTCGCGGTCGGGCTTAAAGCCAACCCACGGGTATCTTCGGGAAGAAGCGGGAAGTTCGTCAAGACTAAGCTTGTCAAGGAGCTTTTTCCTTGAAGTTGCTTGCTTCGATTTTGATTTATTCGCCGAAAAACGCTCAATAAAGGCTTGCAGTTCTTTGGCTTTGTCTTCGTTTTTCTTGTTTTGGTCGCGCATCATTTGCTGGATTATTCTGCTCGATTCATACCAAAAGTCATAATTGCCCACATAGAGTTTAATTTTTCCATAGTCAATATCAACCATGTGCGTACAAACGGTATTCAAAAAGTGGCGGTCATGTGATACCAAAATAACCGTTCCTTCGAAATCCAGCAAAAAGTCCTCAAGCCAGTTGATTGATTGGATATCCAGATTGTTGGTCGGCTCGTCCAAAAGAAGAATATCGGGTTTTCCGAACAAGGCGCGTGCCAAAAGCACTTTAACTTTTTCGCTGCCGTTCAGCTCACCCATTTTTTTGTCGTGCAACGAAGTCGGAATACCTAACCCCTGAAGAAGCCTTGATGCATCCGATTCTGCCTCCCATCCGTTCATTTCGGCAAATTCAGCTTCAAGCTCCGAAGCCTTTATGCCGTCTTCGTCAGAAAAATCCGCTTTTGCATACAAAGCGTCTTTTTCTTCCATGATTTCATACAAACGGGCGTTGCCCATAATAACTGTTTGTAATATTAAAAAGTCGTCGTATTGATTTTGGTCTTGTTTCAAAACGGACATACGAAGCTTAGGCAGTAAATCCACTGAGCCGCTTGTCGATTCAAGCTCGCCTGATAAAATTTTTAAAAATGTGGATTTTCCGGCTCCGTTTGCGCCGATAATACCGTAACAGTTCCCTTGTGAAAATTGAAGGCTTACATGAGAGAACAGCGGCGTACCGCCATATTGCAAGCCTACGTCATTAACTGTAATCATTTAGATTTTATTTCCCCTTATTGATATAATCGTACTCCTTATCATTATACCAATAGTTCCAAATAATTACAATCTTATTTTTTCTTCGGGTATGGTTCTGAAACATCTGTCAAATCCATTAGATAATCTAAGCTTGTATTGTAAAATTTAGATAATATTAATAAATTTTCAGTGGTGGGAATACGTTCGTCATTTTCATATTTTGATAACAAACTTTGGTCTATGCCCGTTTTCATTTGTAAACTAATTTGTGTCATTTTATACGTTTTTCGTAACAATTTTAAATTTTCCGTTATTATCACCTCTCTGTATGTCATTTTGTCATAACAATCGTTGACAAATATGAATAAATGTCATATAATTGGTTTTATGACATTTATTCATATTAGGAGGAGTTATTATGGATTGTACAAGAAATATTTTAAAAGAATGGATTTACAACAAATATATTCTTTTCTTTTAGAAGGCTTAGATAATTTTGATATTGAAAATGATACTTACGAAAACAGGTTAAAAAAAGAAGTAATTCCATATATAAATGATTGGAAAGTATTTATCAAAATGAGGACGAGCTTGACAAAGCTGTTGCAGATTTGACTGAAATTTTAGTTGCATACGAATCAGTGTATACGGAGATAGGAATGATATTCAGTGCAAGAATAATTTACCAATTATTGTATAAGAAAGATTTTAAAGAATTTGATATTAAATAAAAAAAGACATACAAAATGTTGCGAACGGTTTTGTATGTCTTTTTTCAAAATTGATTTCCGTGAACTTATCACTCTTTTGCTTCATGTAAATTTCGTAATGCCACCCTTACTGCTTCAACAACAAAAGCTGTAAATGTGCAATCTTTACCTTCGATTGCTTTTTCAACATCTTCAACAATATTGTTCGGAAAACGAATACTCTTGTTTGTTGTTGGTGGTACAACAGGAATTTTAAACTTTTCCATATTAACTCTCCCTTGTAATACAAATGTATATCTAATGTACAATATGCAGAAAATTAAATCTGTATTACGTTTGCGTTGCATTGTTTAGGGGAGAGTGATATAATAATAATATATTAAAGAGAAAGAGATGAATATATATGAAATGTGAAGTAGAATATTGTATTTATAATAAGAAGTTTTTTTGTATATTAAATGAAACCCGATTAAACGCATTGGGCATATGTGAAGAATGTGTTATTGTTTCGATTCCTGAAAACTTATTAAAAAAATTAAAAGAAAATCAACTTAAAAAAATCGAAAATCGAATAAGTGATTGCTAAGATTATTGATAAATTTATATAATACGTGGAAATTCGAATTGGAAAGAATAAAAAAGACACACAAAATGTTGTTGAACGGTTTTGTATGTCTTTAATATATGCCCGAGGCCGGAATCGAACCGGCACGATATCGCTACCGCAGGATTTTAAGTCCTGTGCGTCTACCTATTCCGCCACTCGGGCTTGCGGGGTTTAAATAACCGAAAGGATACTTAAAAAACCGCAAAAGCGGATTACATCAAAGCTGATGAAAAGCTTCACACCAACGAATTGTACCATGAATTTTATAAATTGTCAAGAGGCATACAATATTATTTCATGAAAGTTCTTATATTAAAGTTCTTTTGCTTCTTTTCTTATAAGAACGAAGAAACGCACAGCGTTTCTGGCTCTGGCTAAAAGAAGGCGGGTTTGGGCGGCAAGCCCAAGGTCTTAAAAGCTATACAGGCTTAAACCTTTCCTCAGGCGGCGTTTCAACAGACAAGGCATAATTTTTTTGCGCTGTTTCGAGAAATAACGCCTGTGCGTTGACAATCGTTTTGCCGCGTTTATCGACTCTGATATAAGAGCCATCCGGCTGCAAAATCCTGAGCTTTTGCGTGTCGGAAAGTAAAACGTCAACAATTTCGACCAGCCTGTTTTTTAACCGCTCGTCTTCAACAGGGAATGCCGTTTCGACCCGCCTGTCAAAATTACGTGGCATCCAGTCGGCACTCGACAAATAGACAGACGTACTTTGTCCCGTTCCGAACATATATATACGGCTGTGTTCCAAAAATCTTCCGACAATACTGACTACATTGATATTTTCAGATAACCCATCGACGCCGGGTTTTAAACAGCAAATCCCACGCACGATTAAATCAATTTTAACGCCCACCGCCGAAGCTTTATAAAGCGCGGAAATAACGACAGGGTCGGACAGCGAATTCATTTTTGCCCGTATTTGCGCCGGCTTGCCGGCGGCTATTTTTGTGTTTCTTCTTCTATCAGCTTTAAAAAAAGCTCCCGGAGCGAAACGGGCGCAACGGATATTTTATTCCAGTTCAGTTTAATCGAATAACCAGTCAATACATTGAACAACGCTGAAATATCCTGTCCGAACGTTTCCTTCGTGGTAAACAGTCCCAAATCGGTATATACTTTTGCGGTGCTGTCGTTGTAATTACCCGTACCTAAATGGATATAGCGGCGGATTCCGTCGTCATCCCTGCGAACGACAAGGCAGATTTTACAATGGGTTTTCAAGCCGACAAGCCCATAAACCACATGGCAGCCGGATTTTTCCAGTTTTTTCGCCCAGTTGATATTGTTTTCTTCGTCAAACCGCGCTTTAAGTTCTACAAGAACTGTGACCTGCTTGTTGTTTTCGGCGGCTTGTATCAACGCATTAACAATAGGTGAATTGCCCGAAACTCTGTACAGGGTTTGTTTAATAGCCAAAACCTGCGAATCGGCGGCGGCTGTCTGGATAAACTTCACAACGCTGTCGAACGAATCGTAAGGGTGGTGCATTAAAACGTCCTTTTCCCGAATAACCTCGAACATATCCCTTCCGGCAAAATCGGGGCAAGGTGCAGGCATAAGCGGAGCATCTTTCAATGCGGCGTTCTTTATATCGCCGCCGAAGCCCATAAAAAGAGTTAAATCCAACGGACCTGAAATTTCATAAATACGGTCTTTTCCCAAATCCAAAGATTTTTCCAAAAACTGAAGCAAATTTTTAGACATACGCTTGTCGATTTCCAACCGTACAGGTTCGCCGTATTTACGTTTTTTAATGGATTTTTCGATTTCATTCAATAAATCCTGAGCGTCTTCCTCTTCAAATTCAAGGTAAGAATTTCTCGTGATTCTGAACGCGTAGCCTGAGATTACGGTATGTCCTAAAAATAATTTGTGTAGATTTTCTTTTATTACTTCTTCAATTAAAATATATTGGTAAATTTCCGAATCGCCGTTTTCGTTGTCAACGGGCAGTCTTAAACAACGGCTTACGACGGACGGAACCTGAACGACGGCAAACAGCTCCGCACTCGGCGAATCAAGGGCGGCGATGAGATTAAGGGATTTATTTCCTAAAAACGGAAACGGGTGTCCCTGGTCAATTGCCATCGGCGTTAGAATCGGGTACAAGGTGTTTTCAAAATAATTGTTCGCAAAGTCCTTCTGACGCTTGGTTAAAGATGAATAGTCAAGAAAAAATATATTTTCTTTTTCAAGCTGCGGCAATATAGAGCGGTTCAGCATATTATACTGTTTAGTTACCATTAAGTGTACTTTTTCTGCTATTTCCGCTAACTGGCGTTTCGGCGACGCTCCCGTTATGTCGGCGCTTTTAAGCCCGGCTTCCTTTAGTTCAAGAATACCCGAAACACGAACCATAAAAAATTCGTCTAGATTTGACGAGGTGATTGCGAGGAATTTGAGTCGTTCCAGAAGCGGGTTTGATTTATCGTGTGCCTCGTCTAAAACTCTGTCGTTAAACTCAAGCCAGCTCAATTCCCTGTTGAAGAAGGGAGGGGTGCTGACCGGTGCAGTCTTTTTTTTGGATTCACGTTTATCTTTATCAGGCATATTTCGCTCTCCTTTACACCGGTTTTATATCAATTCCACTAAGGATAGGTAAAATTCCACCCAGCCCAGCCTAACCGTTGTGGAATTTTACCTCTCAATTTTAAATGGAATTGCTATATATCAATAGTCAAACCGTAATTAATTTTATAAAGTCTTTTTCAATTTCAAAACTGCTTTTATCCCGAAAACTTCATCAAAGAACGCACATTTTTCGCGAAACGACCATTGTTCCAATTCGATATTTTTTTGCGTTCTGATGGAAATTATCAATTCGTTTTCTTCCAGCTTAACTTCGATATCGTCGGATTTTTGGTCGTGGGAACGGTCGAGCGAATCGGCGAGCCGTAATATCGCCAGAAGCTTTGAAACCGTTACCCTGTCGCCGGGTGATAATGCCTGATAATTCGTGTCGGAAATTTTCGGGGTTATATTGCTGTGATACAATGATATATTAGCGATTATTTCCATGTCGTTCAGGTTCAGTTCGATTATTTCAAGCCCTCTGATTATATTGTAGGAATGTATATAATGCTTGTTTATGTTTATGAATTTTCCGACATCATGCAAAATAGCCGCCGATTGCAACAAGAGTCGTTCTTTTTGTTGCAAGCCGTGTATTTTGCGGATTTTATCAAAGATTTTAAGAGAAAACTTATCGACTGCCTCCGCGTGAGCCGTGTCGGTGTCGAATTTTTTGGCTAACGATTTTGCCGACAACAATGCGCTTTTGCTAAAATCCTTTGTCAAGGAGGCAAACTCGTCAGGATAAAGCGTTTCCATCATAACGGCATCGGCAAGCGTTACGTCAGGTGCAACTATGCTTTGCGCCTGCGTAAATTCAAACAGGTTTTTATATATGCACATAGCCGGAAGGAGCAATTCCGACTGTTCGCGGGTAATTTTCAAATCGCCCGACAACTGCCCCGGGCTTTTGTATTTAACGTCGTCGTATAACCGCATGAAGCTTTCTCTGTCAACCGTCATAAAAACGCCGTTTTTCTTTGCGGAGCATAACTCGCCGATAAACCAGATATCCCTGCCTGCGGCGATAAATGTGTCGATTGCTTCGGGCAGGCTTTTTCAATCGGGTCGGTAAAGCTTTCGAGATATTCCTCTACCAATATATGGAATCCTCCCGAATATTCCTGCGTCTGGCCGAACAGTTCACTGAGCCGTAACGGGCCTGTCCTTACGCTTTGAGCAAAAGATATTTTTTCCTTTTCCAAAAGCGATATACCTAAATTGCCCGAACCGATATAAACCATCATCGCTTTTTGTTTCAACTCTTTAGGCAAAACGGAAAACATCATTTTATAAATATACGATTTTTCGTCCCGCATATCAATAACATCGACTGTACGCCCTGTTTTAAGACGTATCTGGTCTAGGATATATTCTCTGTTCTGGGCTTCGCGGACGGCGGTAGTGGCTATTATTCTGACCGTTCCTGTATTGTATTCGGATGCAAGGAGCAAATATTTTTTGATTATTTCGCAAGCCAAATCAGCTTGCTCGAAGCTTATTTTACCCGTAATAAACGAATCCCGCCCGATTTTAACAGGATATTCGGGCAATTCAAGGGTTCTTAACCCACTCTTGCTTTTTTCGCAGATGCGCAGGGTTATTTCGTTTGAGCCGATATCTATAACCGCCGCTGTTTTAACTTTCGGTTGCTTGCTGTTTCCCGCCATATATACACCTGTATTCTATTTATTTATTTCATTATAAACCGATGACAACGGTTTTTTTATCTTTTTTCTTGTCAATTGCATTATGCCCAGTTCGGTCATACCGATAACGTTTACGGTTATTCTGTCTTTTTTGGTTTCTTCCGTTAAAACGCTGGTTACAAGCTCTATGTTTTTCGGGTTTTTCATATCAATAAAGTCTACGATAATTATTCCGCCGAGGTTCCTGAGACGGAGCTGTTCGGCAATCGCCGCCGCCGCTTCCAGATTAACCTTCAAAACGGTTTCCTCATGGCTGCCCTTGCCCGAATATTTGCCTGTGTTAACATCTATAACAGCACACGCTTCAGTTTGTTCAATTATTAGAAAGCCGCCCGATTTAAGCCAAACTTTTTTGTTTAGGGCTTTGTCAATTTGCGATTCGACAGCGTAATTCAAAAATATGGGGATTTCGTCCGCGTAAAGTCTCAAACGCTCCGTCGCGGATGCCGAAACGCCTGTTAAAGCGGTTTTAAGTATATTAAAATAATATTCGCTGTTAATGACAATTTCGTTGATTTCATCGTTATATAAATCCAAAACCGTCTTTTTCAAAGTATCGGATTCTTTGTAAACGAGGCATGGGGCGAGGGCATAATTCCATTCGGAAATGTTCTTGTCGGTTTTTTGCGACAATTCATCAAATTCCGCCAGCAATACATCATCGCTTTTTCCAGCGGCATTTGTCCTGATTATTATTTCAAAACCGTTTCGCATTCTGTTCAAAAAAAGATTCTTTAATCTCTGGCGTTCTTCCGTATCGAAATCCTTTTGATACGCCTATATTAAACGGCTGATTGCTTGTTTGCCACGCTGTTTCCGTTATAACAAGGTAACGCCCCGTAAACGACAAGCGGCTTGTGACATATGCGCCTTTTGTCCCGTTCGGATCTTTTAAAACCTGAAACAACAAGGTTTGACCTTGCTTTAAGGTTAGCTTGTCTCCGTCGTATAAACCCGATTCCTTGTTGTCGTCCAAAAACATAAAAGCATTTTTCTCAAGTCCTATGTCGATGAATGCGAAGCGGCTCGGTAAAATGTTTTTTACGATTCCGGCATATATATTTCCGACAATGCTTTCCTGCTCCGTGTTGTCAATAATCAGCTCGGTTAATTTTCCGTCGGTCAAAAGAGCGGTTTTTGTAAATTTATCGGATATATCGACGATTATCTGCTTAATTATTATCACGTCCTTATGGCAACCCTCTATTTACTCAAAGAAACGGTTTTTGGAGGTTGCCTTATTTTAAATATAAATTTTTTCGGGAATAAGCTGTTTTATGTGGCTGATACTCAACGCCTGCCCGTTCGCAAATTACCGCTGCAACCAAATCAGGCTTCAAATTCTTTTCGCTTCCGGCAGAAAGCTTCATTTCAATGGAAATTTTGCTGCCGTCCGACGTGTTTTTTAATTCGAGTATATCATCTCTGATATTCGCTTGTTTCATACCTTTTTTTGTTCTTTTTGATACAACAAGCTCGCCGCCGCTTAAAACTCCGCTTATTGAAATATCGATTTTTTCCGCCAATTGCGGCTCGTATGCGAAAATCGCTGAATATCTCGCCGCACAGACCTGCGCGCCTGCGGATTTTTCCGAAGGCGGCAGCAGCTCTGCCTGTAAAATATCCAATCCGTCGGGCAAGGCTTCCGACAAGAGTAAAATCATGCTGCTTATATCTACAAGTTTGTCCGTCTCGATTTCAATAATTTCACAACCGCTCGACATTCCAAGCGGTAACGGCTGGGCGAAGCTGATTAATTGGTGCGGATTAAAGCCCTGAGAATACGAAACGGGCAGACCGGCGCGTTTGATTGCCCTCTGGAAGAGGGTTTGTAGGTCTAAATGCCCGATAAACCTAGATGGGCCGTTTTTGGAAAAGGTCAAGCGGTATCTGTTTTTCACGGTTATGCCTCCGATTTGCTTTCGGCAACCTATAAAAACTGTTTCTTTGAATAAATAGAGGTTGCCTTTATATCGGATAGTATAACATTATCGGCGTATATGCGTCAATAAACCCTTTATTCGTTTGACAAACGATAACTGTTTTGTTATAGTAAATCAACTTAAAGCAGTTGTTGAAAGGAGCATTGATATGATACTTATACCCGAAATTTGTGGCTTGTGCGGCGGTGCGCATAAAGCGCTGGAATTTATCGGTGTGAAAATAAATGAAGAAAAAAGCAAGCGCAACCCCAAAGATATTTTTTTATATAAACAATTTTTGCACAATGATACCGTTATTAAAAATTTTTCCGAAAAGGGCGTTGTTTGCGTTGATTCTTTGGAAGAAATAAAGGACGGTTCGGTTGTTATAATCAGGACGCACGGCGAGGGTTCAGCGGTATTTGACTATTTGGACGGACGAAAAATCGAATACTGGGACGCAACCTGCCCTAAGGTTACGGCGGTACATAAATTATTGCGTGAAAAACACAGTATGGGTTACAAAATTATTATTATCGGTAAAAAAAACCACCCAGAGGTCATCGGCTCGAACGGTTGGTGCGGCGACGAAGCGGTTATAATCGAAAGCGTGCGGGAAGCGGAGGAAACGGAATTTGACACCAGAGCAAAATATTATGCCGTTGCCCAGACTACCTTTAAGGAAAGCGCGTTTGAAGCGATTTGCGAGATAACCGGCACAAAAATCAACTCTGATAAACTGGAAGTAAAAAATACGATTTGCCGCGTGCAAAAAAGTATTCAGGATTCGTCGGAAAATGTCGCGAAAAATAGCGAATTGATGTTTGTTATGGGAGGCGAAAATAGCTCCAATTCAAGGGAATTGTTTGAAGTGTGCCAAAAGCATTGCAAATGTTTTTATATTGCGTCGCCTGAAAAGGTTTTTGAAGTCATCAGCGACAACGGACTGATTATACGGGGCAAAACGAAAATCGGCATTACGGGTGGAGCGTCTACCCCGTTGACTGATATCGCTAAATTAAAACAAATCTTAGCGTTCATCGCTTTTTATTCCGACACAAAAGAAGCGGTCGAAAAAGAGATATCAGTTTTCAACGGGCGGTTGGCGGATGAATTTAAATTTGATAAAATAACGGCGGAGGCTGTCGGGCAATTAATTCGCGTTAATCAAGGCGGCAAACTGTTAAGAGGTATGCTGACGGTTTTAGGATATAAGCTTCTGGCAAATCAAAACAAAAGTCCGAACCGTGGACTGGAATATTCATACCCGCTTGCGGTGGCGTTCGAGATGTTTCAAACGTCTATTCTTATACACGATGATATAATTGATAAATCAGATTTACGGCGCGGAAGGAACACTGTTCATTACGATTATTTTTCACGCCATAAATATTTGATTAACGGAACAGCAGCGGGCGAGAGCCTGGACAATATAAGCCATGTTTCCCAAGCAGTTGCGATTTGTCTCGGCGACTTGGGTTTTTTCCTGTCGAACCGTTTGATTTCGGAAAATTATAGCACCGACGTAAATTTTGTACGGGTTTTGGCATATTTCAACAAGGTCGTTATCAATACTATCAGGGGCGAAATAATCGATGTTATTTTGCCGTTCGAACAAAAAAACGGTATAGCAAGCAAAAATGGTGAACCGAAATTTGACCTCGAAGAAGCTGTAATGCAAATTTATACGCTGAAAACGGCATGGTATTCGATAATCGGGCCGATTGCTCTGGGAATGATTTTGGCGGGTGCAAACGACGGGCAAATTGCTGCGGTTGAAGAGTTTGGACGCGACCTCGGAACGGCGTTTCAAATAAAGGACGATATAATCGGCATATTTGGCAATCAAGACGAAACGGGCAAACCGTCCGATTCGGATATTGAAGAATTTAAGCAAACTGTTTTATTTGCGTATGTAATGAAATACGCAAGCGGTAAATCAGACGAATTATTAACCCTCTACAGGCAGTGCGGCGAAAAATCAACGCTTGGCGAGGTTCGGCGTATTTATACCGAAACGGGTGCGTTAAGCTATGCGGAGCGGTTGATTGCCGATTTAACTGCAAAGGGCAGGGCGGCTGTTGATAAAGCCGGGTTTGTTTCGGGAGGGGACAGGGAGATATTGAACGGTTTTGTGGATTATTTGGTTTACAGGACAAAATAAACAAGGACAGAATGAAAGTTTTCATTTTAAATCCGTCGGTTTTTCTTTTTGTTTATAAAGCGCTAAAAAAATATTTTGCTGTATTTCAAAATCCTGTCTGTTCTTTCTTGAAACAGAATCGAGTATCAATCCGCAAATAAAAAATAAAATTGCGGAACCCATAATGAATGAAGCGATTATTAATGTGGGAAACCGTGGAACAAGACCCGTTTCAAAATAGGTAATAAAAATGGGCGTCATTAAAACTGCGTACAAAAGGAACATAACTGCCGATATAACGCCGAAAAAAGCAAGGGGTCTATATTCCTTAAATAAATTAAATACAGTTATTAACACTTTTAAGCCATCGCGAAATGTATTGAGCTTTGAGTGGCTACCGACAGGTCTGTCACGGTATGACACGGGTACGGTGCTGAGCCGCATATTTTTATCAAGGCAGTGAGCTGTCATTTCTGTTTCAATTTCAAAGCCTTTGGATAAAACGGCGAACGTTTTGACGAAACGAGTGCTAAACGCTCTGTAGCCGGTCATAATATCTGTTACATGGCTGCCAAAAAGAAAGTTAATAAGGATTCGAACCAATTTGTTACCCGAATTATGAAATTTACGTTTATTTTCGGTAAAATATGTCGAAGATAGACGGTCGCCTATAACCATGTCGGCTGAACCTTCTAAAATGAGACGTGCCATTTCAAGGCAAGCATCGGGAGGGTAAGTGTCGTCTCCGTCGACCATGATATAACAATCCGCATCGATTTCGCGGAACATGGAACGGACGACATTACCTTTACCCTGCCGTTTTTCATAACGGACGACCGCTCCGGATTCCTTCGCCAGTTGGGCGGAATTATCAATTGAGTTGTTGTCATACACATATATAGTTGCTTCCGGCAAAATATTTTTAAAATCGCAAACTACTTTGGCAATGGTTTTGCTTTCGTTGTAGCATGGAATTAAAATTGCAATGCTGTGACTCATCTTTTGTTTCTCCTGCCAGTTTATATGAATCTCAATTTGAACCATTGCAAACGAAGAAACGCAGAGCGTTTCTGGCATTGAAGGATGCTCCGCGCCGAGAAAGGCGTGGAGCATTAGACTGAACAATGCAATACGTGAAAATGAGATTCATATTATATTCTTATAAAAGCTTCTTTTGTCTGATTATACACCGAGGTTTAAAGAAAAGCAAGCAACCGAAAATCGTCGTCGTCATTAACAATATTATAGCGTTCAAAGCCATAGGTTTGGCACTTATGAAGAATTTGATACCCCTTTTGAGAATGGTATTTAACGCCGCAAGGACGCATAAGCCCGTGGCAGTCGCTTGCTCTGTCGCCGGGCGTTTCGTCTACATGGAGTGAAAATAGACATTTCGGGCAATGATTCCTATAGCTGCCATTTGCAATGGGTAAAACGTCATGGCCGCAATTTTGGCAGACGAAACCCGTATTTTCTTCCTTGCGTCCCATTGTTTGCCGCTCCCCCTAGCGTTTAATCCGTAATTTATATAGCAATTCCGCTAAGGATAGGCAAAATTCCGCCCAACCTAACCTGACCGTTGCGGAATTTTGCCTCTCTATTTAAATGGAATTGCTATATTAAAATTATTATAACTGATTTATACTTGGCAGACAATACCGTTTTTTTTACGTTAGTGTTGTAGGTATGAAAATTTAAATCCATTTTTAGGAGTGTTGACATGAGCGAATATGTTTTGCGGACAAGCGGACTAAGCAAAAGCTTTTCGGGTAAGCTTGCTCTGAACGATGTTAATTTGGAAATCGAAAAAGGCTCGGTTTACGGCTTTATCGGTAAGAACGGCGCGGGCAAGACGACGCTTATGAGGGTTGTTTGCGGATTGGCGGCGGCTTCAAAGGGAAGCGTCGAGCTTTTCGGGCAATCGTCGCCTGAGAGCTTGTTAAAAGCTCGGCGCAGGCTTGGCAGTTTAATCGAAATGCCGTCTTTGTACAGGAGCATGACCGCGTATGACAATCTTGAGGTTCAAAGGCGGTCGCTGGGGCTTCCCAAAGACAGTACGCTGATAAAGAACGCTCTTGAAACGGTCGGGCTTGCCGATACAGGCAAAAGAAGGTAAAGGCGTTTTCGTTGGGTATGAAACAGCGTTTGGGTATGGCTCTTGCATTATTGAACAACCCTGAATTAATGCTTCTTGACGAGCCGATTAACGGGCTTGACCCTGTTGGAATCGCCGAAGTGCGTGACACGCTCAAAAAGCTGTCGGAAAGAGGGATAACGATTTTAATATCCAGTCACATTCTTTCAGAGCTTCACCTGCTTGCGACCAACTACGGAATAATTGACAACGGCGTTTTGATAAAACAACAGTCCGCAAAGCAATTGGATATGGACTGCCGCCAATATGTCAAGCTTGTGACAAACGATGCCGTAAGAACGGACAACATTTTAAAAACAAAGCTTAATTTAACAAACTATAAAGTTTTGCCTGACAACGAATTTCATATTTTTGACTGTGCCGATAAAATCGAGGTAATTACCGCCGCGCTTGCGACGGAGGGTATCGGAATCAGGAATATCAGTGCTTTAGGTCAGGATTTGGAAACATATTTTATTTCGCTTTTGGGCGGCGCGAAGGTTGGAGGTGGCGAAAGATGAGTAATGTTATATCAACGGAGCTTTTTAAACTCAAGAAAGACCGTTCAATGTTTATAATGGTTTTAATTAATATAGCCATGACTGTTCTTGTGTGCGGCATCTTTAATTTTGTGGTTTTCAATTCGGGAAACTTTGAGGAAAGCGTCGCTAATCTTGGCAAAAATTCGCCTGTTGAAGCGTTTTCGGGTTTTTATCAGGTAATCGTTATTTGTCTTGCCGTTTTGGCGGGAACGTTTATTTGCGGCGAATTTGATAGCGGTTGCATAAAAAATTCAATTTCAATCGGCAAAAGACGGACGCATTATTATTTTGCTAAATTTTATTCGGTAATCGTTTCTGCAATGATTTTTATGCTTATCACAACTATCATTTACACTGTGTTTATGACGGTGAGAATTGGTTGGGGTGAAGCGTCGGGTGCGGCTTACTTCTTGAATTTGTTTTTATTCGTTTTTTGCGAAGCGATGATTTATATGGCGTATACTGCGATTTTTGTAATGGTTGCGTTCCTTCTCAGAAGCGTTGGCGGTACGATTGGACTCACGATAAGCTTTTCGGTTTTTGAATCGCTGGCAGTTCAGTTATTGTCGCTCAACCAGCTTGAAAAAGTAAGCTTTTTACGTAATGCTTTTCCTTATTACAGTTCGTTTAAGTTAAGGGGTATTTTCTATGCCGCCGAATCCAATATCGACTACCTGTGGATTGCGCTTATTTGCCTTGCGATTATTACGGTGACTACGTTTATCGGTGTGTACAGCTTCATCAAAAGAGATATTAAGTAAAAATTGCTTGACAAAAAATACTCAAAGTGGTAAAATTCAACGGTGTCCTGTGTTTGTTTGACATAGGACGCTTTGATTTTGTTTGTTTTACTAAAATCAATGGCAAAAAGTATGTATTGTATTTATTATTTAAGGAGGTGCAATTAATTGCCTACATTCAACCAATTGGTAAAAAAAGGTAGAAGCAGCAAAGTAAGAAAGTCAACAGCTCCCGCTTTGCAAAAGAATTACAATTCTTTCAGCAAGAAGCGTTCGACTGCGCCGTCCCCCCAAAAACGCGGTGTTTGTACCGTTGTTAAAACGGATAAGCCCAAAAAGCCCAATTCGGCTTTGCGTAAAATGGCGAGGGTTCGTTTGTCAAACGGAATGGAAGTTACGGCTTATATTCCGGGTGAAGGGCACAATCTTCAAGAGCATAGCGTGGTTTTAATCAGAGGCGGAAGGGTTCGGGATTTGCCCGGCGTCCGTTACCACATTCTCAGAGGAACACTTGACACGGCAGGCGTTGCCAAGAGAATGCAAGCCCGTTCCAAATACGGAGCAAAACGCCCCAAAAAGAAATAGACCTGTCCCGAAATACGAATTTTACCGAACCAATTTTTGTCCCGTTCTTGACCGGCAATGTTTTTTCGCGTTTTTTGCGAAAAAACAATGAGAGGGAAAAGGGACAAAAAAATTGTGTGAGGTATTTCGGGATAGGTTTAATAAAGCAATTTTGCATTAATGCCTTATACAATATTATACTATATTGCCATTGTTATGTGTATATATCGGTATAAAGGCATGGACACGCCCTTAGATATACAAGGGGTGAGTACCGATTTTATATTTACTTTATAAGGAGGGAAGAATCGTGCCAAGAAAAGGTCATGTTCAAAAAAGAGATGTTCTGCCCGACCCGCTTTACAACAGCAAAATCGTAACGAAGGTTATAAATTCGGTTATGCTTGACGGAAAAAAGGGAACGGCGCAAAGTATCGTTTACGGCGCGTTTGAAAAGGTTGAAGGAAAAACCCAAACGCCCGCTCTGGAATTGTTCGAAAAAGCTTTGAATAATATTATGCCCGTTCTTGAAGTTAAGGCGCGCCGCGTAGGCGGAGCGACTTACCAAGTTCCTATGGAAATCAGACCGGAAAGAAGGCAAACTCTGGGTATCCGCTGGCTTGTAGCTTATGCCAGACGCCGCGGTGAAAAGACAATGGAAGAAAAACTTGCGGGCGAGCTGCTTGACGCAATTAACAACACGGGCGGCGCTTGCAAGAAAAAAGACGAGGTTCACAAAATGGCGGAAGCCAATAAGGCGTTCTCTCATTATAAGTGGTAATCGTTAAAAATTTTGTTAATTTTGATTTCTTTTTGAAATATATTAAGAAGAAACAAAAACTAAGGAGGCAAAATCGTGTCAAACAGAGCTTTCCCGCTTGAAAAAACGAGAAACATAGGTATTATGGCTCATATCGATGCGGGTAAAACGACTCTGACCGAGCGCATTCTGTACTATACCGGCAGAACCTATAAAATCGGCGATACCCATGAAGGAACCGCCACTATGGATTGGATGGAACAGGAACAGGAAAGAGGAATTACAATAACGTCCGCTGCAACAACAACGCAGTGGAATGACCATAGAATAAATATTATTGACACACCCGGACACGTTGATTTTACAGTTGAGGTTGAACGTTCACTCCGCGTCTTGGACGGCGCAGTCGCTGTTTTTTGCGCAAAGGGCGGCGTTGAGCCGCAATCGGAAACCGTTTGGCGCCAAGCGGACAAATATAAAGTTCCGCGTCTAGCGTATGTAAATAAAATGGATATAATGGGTGCGGATTTTTTCAATGTTGTTGAAATGTTGAAAGACAGGCTAGGAGCGAACGCCGTTCCGGTTCAAATGCCTGTCGGAGCCGAAGACGCTTTTGTTGGCGTTATTGACTTGCTGGATATGACGGCGTATAAATTCGAGGGTGAAGCGGGTAAGGATGTTATTCCGTTTGATATACCCGAGGAGCTTCGCGGCAAGGCTGAAGAGCTTAGAGCAGCTTTGGTTGAAGCTATCGCCGAAACAAACGACGCTTTAATGGAAAAGTTCTTTTCCGGCGAAGAATTGTCAATTGACGAATTGAAAACGGCACTTCGCGCCGCTGTTATTTCTACCTCCATCACTCCTGTTTTTTGCGGCTCGGCTTATAAAAAAAGAGGCGTTCAAAAGTTATTGGACGGCGTTGTCGATTATTTACCTGCTCCGACGGATATTCCCTCGATTAAAGGCATAACTGTTGACGGCGCAAAAGAAATCGAACGCCATTCTGATGACAACGAGCCGTTCTCGGCGCTTGCGTTTAAAATTATGAACGACCCGTTCGTAGGCAAACTTGCGTTTTTCAGGGTTTATTCTGGAACGCTTGAAGCAGGTTCATATATTTATAACTCAACAAAAGATAAAAAGGAACGCATCGGACGTATTTTGCTGATGCACGCCAACCACCGCGAGGAATGTACAAAGGTTTACGCAGGCGACATCGCCGCGGCAATCGGATTGAAATTTACGACGACAGGCGACACGCTTTGTTTTGAAAACGATGCGGTTATCCTCGAATCAATGAATTTCCCCGACCCGGTTATCCACGTCGCTATTGAGCCGAAAACCAAAGCCGGCCGCGATAAAATGGGCTTCTCTCTTGCAAAGCTTGCAGAGGAAGACCCGACGTTTAAAACCCATACCGACCACGAAACAGGTCAAACTATTATCGGCGGAATGGGCGAACTGCACCTTGAAATTATCGTAGACAGGCTTTTGCGTGAATTTAAAGTTGAGGCAAACGTCGGCAGCCCGCAGGTTGCCTATAGGGAAACTTTCAGACGCACCGTTGAAACGGAAGGCAAATATGTCAGACAATCCGGCGGACGCGGGCAATACGGCCACTGTAAAGTTAGGTTTGAGCCGATTGACGCAAACGAAAAAGAAAAAACATTTGAGTTTGTTAACGCTATAGTCGGTGGTGTTGTTCCCAAAGAATATATCGGACCTATCGAAAACGGTATCAAGGAAGCGATGCAGTCCGGTATAATCGGCGGCTATCCCGTTTTAGGCGTTAAGGCGACGTTGTTCGACGGCTCGTACCATGAGGTTGACTCAAGCGAAATGGCGTTTAAAATCGCCGGTTCAATGGCGTTTAAGGACGCTATGAAAAAAGGCGACCCTGTTTTGCTTGAACCGATAATGAAGGTTGATATAACCGTTCCCGAAGAATATATGGGCGATGTTATTGGTGATATTAACAGCCGCCGCGGCAAAATCGAAGGTATGGAAGCGCGTAACAACGCTCAGGTTATCCACAGCTTTGTTCCACTTGCCGAAATGTTCGGTTACGCCACCGATTTACGTTCAAAAACTCAGGGACGCGGCGTTTATTCGATGGAGGTTCACCATTACGAGGCAGTTCCCAAATCCGTTCAGGAGAAGGTTGTCGCGGGAAAATCCGCTGAATAATAATAGTTAAACGCATTTATTAAAAAGCATTTACAAGTAAGGGGAATTGTTATGACCATGTTAAAATGTCCAGATTGTGATAAATTACTTGACAGCAAAGGTATATGCCCCGATTTTTTAAAGCATGAAAACGATGAAAAGCAGCGCAAGGCACGTTGTATACGGGAAGGACGTTGCCCGTCATGCGGAGTAACAGGGCTTACCGCAATACGTATGGGTCATGTTTTCAACGCTTCAGAAGAGAAAAAAGTTCATAAATGCAATAATTGCGGATTTTTTGAGTAAAGTATTGTTTCAATAAAAATAAAGCTTGCAAAAATTGGGTAAACTTACTATAATAGACTTTATTAAAAGATATTAATTAAATTATTAAGGAGGAACATTTAATGGGTAAGGCAAAATTTGAAAGAAAAAAGCCCCACGTTAATATCGGAACTATCGGTCACGTTGACCACGGTAAAACGACTCTTACCGCCGCTATTACAAAAACGCTCAACCACAGGTATAAACTCGGCGAAGCTATTCCTTTCGACAAGATTGACAAGGCTCCCGAGGAAAAGGCAAGAGGTATCACTATCTCGACAACTCACGTTGAGTATGAAACTCCCAACCGCCACTATGCACACGTTGACTGCCCAGGCCATGCCGACTATGTTAAAAACATGATTACAGGCGCGGCTCAAATGGACGGCGCAATCCTTGTTGTTGCCGCAACAGACAGCGTTATGGCGCAAACAAACGAGCATATTCTTCTTGCCCGCCAAGTTGGCGTTCCTAAAATTGTTGTATTTATGAATAAATGTGACATCGCAAGTGAAGACTTACTTGACCTCGTTGATATGGAAATTCGCGAAGCTCTTGACAAGCAAGGTTTCCCCGGCGACGATACGCCGATTATCAGAGGTTCTGCTTTCCAAGCTCTTAACAATCCCGACGGCGAGTGGGGCGACAAGATTTTGGAATTAATGGAAGCGGTTGACACATATATTCCGACTCCCATGCGCGAAGACGACAAACCTTTCTTAATGCCTGTTGAGGACGTTTTCACTATCACAGGCCGCGGAACGGTTGCAACAGGTAGAGTTGAACGCGGAACCCTCAAGGTTCAAGAAGAAGTTGAAATCGTTGGTTTAACAACCGAAAAACGTAAAGTAGTAGTTACTGGTATTGAAATGTTCAAAAAACTTTTGGACAGCGCGCAAGCCGGCGACAATATCGGAGCGCTTCTTCGCGGCGTTCAAAGGTCTGAAATCGAAAGAGGACAGCTTTTGGCTAAAGTGGGCAGTATTACTCCCCATACTAAATTCAAAGGTCAAGTTTACGTTCTTACTAAAGAGGACGGCGGACGTCATAAACCGTTCCATGATAACTACAGACCCCAATTTTATTTCAGAACAACAGACGTTACCGGTGTAATTAAATTACCCGAAGGCGTTGATATGTGTCTTCCGGGCGACAACCTTGAAATAACGGTTGAGCTTATCACACCTATCGCTATGGAGCCGGGTTTACGTTTCGCTATCCGCGAGGGCGGCAGAACGGTTGGAGCAGGTTCGGTTGTTTCTATAATCGAATAATTGCAAAATATTTGCTGAGTTAGTATATAATTAAAACAACGCTGATTTATACAGAGTTTTGTCTGTGTATATCAGCGTTGTTAATATTTTGAGAAAAGGTGATAAAATGTTTAAACAAAATGCAAGGATACTTTTTCAAGGCGATTCGATTACCGATTGCGGGCGTAACCGTGAGGATAATCCGAACCACTACTTAGGACACGGATATGCTTTTATCACAGCCGCAAGACTGGCGCTGGAGCGTCCTGAAATGGATTTTTCCTTTATCAACAGAGGCGTTTCAGGTAACCGCATGATTGATATGTATTGCCGGTTCAAGGAGGACGCAATCAATCATAACCCCGATGTTTTGAGTATATTAATCGGAGTTAACGATGTTGACCGTTTGCTTTATAGAAATTGCGGAGCGGACGCGGAAAAATTTAATAAACTTTATACAATTTTGCTCGAAGAAACCTACGCACAATTGCCAAATGTTAAAGTTGTATTGATGGAGCCGTTTTCGCTACCCGTTAAGGGCAATGTCTGCGAGGATTGGGATAATTGGAACAGGGTTTTAACGGCAGAACAGGAAATAGTTAAGACATTGGCCGTAAAATTCGGCTGTATCCATGTTCCGTTGCAACAAATATTTTTTGAAGCCACGAAGAAGAAGGAAGGCGCATATTGGCTGCATGACGGTGTTCACCCTACACCCGCAGGCCATTTATTAATTGCTAATCAATGGCTTTCTTGCGTAAAGCTTTAATTTTTGGCTTGATTGCATTGATTGATTTATAAATGAAATATATACCGATTAAATGAAAAACGATTCTGTAAGAAACCGTATAACGCCCGCTCGTTTCGACAATCATCAGCAAAATCATCGAGCCAAGTAAGTATATAACGGGGATTTGCATATTATAAACCTTGTGTATAAGCGATTGGTAGGAAACGAGAAGGCAGCCGGAAAGCGTAAGCAGCAACAGCGTTACTTCGTACAGACTGATAAAATTATAAACCGATTTAAGGTTATAATCCAAAAAAGCCGATTCGTCAGTTTGCTTTTCGAGAACCGAACGGGTATACGGCGAGATCCAAGCAAATAATTTTTTTAATCCGTGACGCGGCAGTTCCGTTCCCATTTGCTTATAACGCTCAAATGCTTTATCGGCAAAAAACTCCTGAACTTCGGACGGACTGCCGTATTCTTGTTCCTTTTGGGAAAAAAGTGCGGCGTCCTCCCAGTTCCAAACGCCGTTTTCGGACGAACCGACGTATAAATTCCAGCCGAAGGACGATGTAGGGTAGGGGTAGCCTGTGATTTTTGATGCTGTTAGCTTCGTTGACGAATTGATGGCAAAAAATGAAACAGTTATCAGTATTATTGAAGCAAACTTTGTTTTAAGCGGTTCGTCATGTATTAAAAGTTGGTGTATAACAATAGTTATAAGTAAAATCAACGCAATAGGGCGGAAAAAATCGGCAAAACCGCATAATACGCCTGTCAGGATAAGGAGAAAAACTTTTTTTTCGTCTAGCTTAAACAAATTGGAATTTAAATAAACAAGCACCGCCAAAATCATAAACAATCCGTATAATATTTCGGCGTTGCTTGTCCCCGAATAAACGATAAAAACGGGATTAAGCGCAACCGACATAGCCGCTGCCGCTGCCCAGCTTTTTGGCAAATACTTTTTCGCCAGATAATAAACGCAAAAAACAATTCCGACGCAAGCCAGTCCGTTTAACATTATCGGAGCATAACGCCCCGTTCCGAAAAGCTTCATAAACGCCGCCAAAAATGACGAATACGTAACGGTATGCGGAAAAATCGCATGATAAAGCGAATTGATTTTTCCGTGTTCAAAAATTAACAAAGCATTGTCAAAGTTGAATTGCAAATCAGTTTCATAAGTCAAAATCAATTGCGAATGAAGCGCGGTTTGGATTATCAGCGTAAACGCCGCCAAACCTAACAATAAATACCGCTCCTTTAACTTGTTTTTATTAAGAAAAAAGAGGAAAGCAGCCGCAAATAGGCAATATGCGAAATAAACAATAATAGGCGTTAAATTTGCTTCGCCTTTGTAAAACAGAATATTATCATTTAAGTATTTATTAAGAAAATACAAAATAGAACACGTAATAACAACGAAAAGCAAAATCTCTGTCCAAAAAAATGCTGTTGTTATGATTTTTTTTATTTTATCAACAATCAAATTATCCTCTCCCGATTTTATCCGATTTTCAAATAGGGGTTGCTTAAAAAGCGTTTAACGCTTTTTTCGTCAAAGTATCTATTGTATATAACATATCCGTTGCACTCATTTCGTTGGTGATGTTTATGCGTGACAAGGCGAAAAGGCTCTGCGGTTCGCCTTTAACGATAACACTGACACCGCCGTCGTACAGAAGTGACGATTTATATCCCAATTCCCTCACAATTTGTTCGCTTGAAGAATCGCCGAGCCAATAGGGATAGCAAAAAACATCGGAACGTTCGCCAAAATGCTCCGTAAAAATTTTATTAAGCTCATCGTCGTCAGCTTTAAACGCCTCAAAATATTGTTCCAATGTTTCGCCGCTCTTTTTCAAAACGCCGTTCCTGTCAAAGCCGTCAGCTGTTCGCTCATGAAAATTAAAGGTGTGGCTTTGTATGTCAATGAGTCCCGATTGTTCCATTTCCAACGCCTGCGTAACGGAAAAGTGTGGTATGATTTTTGTTACGCCGTCAAGGCGGGTGCTTCTGCCAATCGACCAGCCGATAACAAAAACCGTTGCTTTCATGTCCAATTCTTTCAAAATAGGGTAGGCGAGCGTATAATTGCTTAAATAACCATCGTCGAATGTAATAATTATAGGTTTTTCGGGTAAATCAATGCCAACACCGTCTACATAGTCGAACAAATCAGAAAAAGACAGCGTTGTAAAACCCGCTTCTTTAAGTGCCGCCATATCTTCCCGGAAACGGGCTATTTCTTTTGTAATCGAGCCAGCATAAGCCGGATTGTCAGTAAAATGATGGTATGTCAATATCGGAACGGCAAGAAAAGGAGGCGTTTCAAATACGGCGGGTTCGGGTTGTCCTTCCTGTTCTTCTAACGCTTCTTCTATTTGTTCGTCTTCTTGTTGTTTGTCTTTTTCATTCAGTTCTTCCGGTATAACTGAAGGTTCCGGGGTTTTGGTATCAGGCGAAGGAGTGGCAAACGGACTGTTCACTGTTTGCGGTGTCGATTCAGCCGCTTTTTCAGAACCAAAACCGCTTGAAAACAGTTTTAAACCGATTATTCCCATTACTGCAATTATTATGATAATTAAAATTAAAACAAGCGAAAATGCATAATTCTTTTTTTCCATTAATAAACACCCCGTTTTCCTGTCCGTCAAACGAACCGCTTAGAAAAGTATAATGTAAACAACTGTTAATGTCAAATAACGAATAAAATATTTTTTTACACTAATAATAGTAAATGAAATAATATTTAAACTTAGGAGGCAGCCAAATGAGCAGACAAGAAATTAAATGCAATGTTGATCAATGCAAGTATAATGAAAACGCGGAATATTGCACATTATCGAGCATAACCGTCGGAAACAATACCGCGGCGGGGCTTGAAGCGAAATCCGTTCAAGATACCGAATGTGACAGCTTTGTGAGCCAAAGCTCGACATCGTCGCTTTCGTAAAAACTAAGTAAAAAAACTGCCGTAAGACGAAGATTCAAGTTTTGCGGCAGTTTTTTTGTAAATTTGTAATACTTGAATAATCGCGTTTCATATGTTAAAATTAATTTTATCAAGCAAAGCTGAGCCCCCCGCTTCAAAAAATTTGCTTGCAAATTTTTAAGCGGCGGGCGAACCGCTTCATAGGCCAGAGCCAGAAATGCGTTGCATTTCTTCGTTAAACGCTCTGCGTTTCTTCGTTGGCGGGGGTTCAAGCCCCGCCTATGACTTCCCATATTTTCGCTAGAAAATGTGGGAAGTGCTTGACTGCAAATATTTTGTAAAATTTAAAGAAAGAGGTGTTGTTATGAAACATAAGGGAAAAATTTTTCCCATGCGCCGAGCGGTGTGTGCCGTAACGGCTTTGACGGTCGCTTTGTCAGCTATGCTTGTCAGCTTTAATCCTGCGACGGCGGCTGAACTTCAATTATCATCAAAGCTTACCCGTCAGGTTGAGAAACTGGACCGCGGCGTTGTTGCTGTTAAAGTAACAGGCGGCGTGTTTATCAG